>JAIUCT010000011.1:9105213-9168846 GCA_021307375.1 Tetraneura akinire | reverse complement strand
TAGAATAATTAAATAATAAAAATCAACTGGTAGATATAATAAAAAGTACTTGATAGTTGATAGTCACAAAAGACTTAACAAGAATATAAAAAAAAAAAACAATAACAAATAGTCAACTGTGAAAGTGAAAGCAAATACTATAAATAATCATTTATAGTATTTGGTGAAAGTGAACGAACTTTGCTGATGAGCGGCGAGGTTGGGTGGTGCGGTCACAGCTGTAACCATAGCAGTGATGTCATTTCAGACAACATAAATATTTATTCACATAAGTACCTATACAATATATACTAAGACAAAATGCAAATTTTTTAAAAACAATTCATAATAATTTATACTTTATTTATCATAATTTATTTATTACAATTTTTAATAATATTATTATTACAATTCATTATCATACAATAATTTTTAAAACGCAAAGAAAATACTTATAAGGTCTAATATGCCGATTGCACGATTATTCGACGAAGACAAAGTTTACTGAAAATTTCAAAAAGATCGGTTCAGTTAAATTTTTTTTTAACACGTATATTACGATTACGTGTTTTAAAAAAAAACTTTTTTAATAACGGACCGATCTTTTTGAAACTTTAAAGGACCTTTGTCCTCATAGAAAAAATAATTTTTAATTCTTTGGTTGAAGTCTCTAACTTAGTAACTTCAACGGTTCTGCGGTTAAATCGACTTTGAAAAGTTGAAATTGGCTCTCGGCTAAAATTCGCAGGTCCTCTCGGCATACAATACTCCACCCCGGTATTTCAAATTATCGCGGTGTTCAATTCCAACTACCTATTCTAATCACAATAACTCGATAACCGTTATACTTAGAGAGTTTTACTAAAGTATTAAAACTCATTTTTTCGACGATGACAAGAGTCCTTCAAAGTTTCAAAAAGATCTATCTGTTATTAAAAAAGTTTTTTTTTTTTTAAAACACGTAATAGGAATAGTTGCTTAACCTAACCAATTAGTATGGTCTGGTGAAAGCACAAATGACACTTAACATGAATTGGACAAGTAACCAGTGGTCGAATTGGGGGGGGATACTAGGGGATGCCATTCCACGTTCCACCACTTTTTTTAGTAAACAAAATCCATCCCACCCAGTGGCGGCGCCAGGATATTTTTTAGGTAGGTATGGCCAATTGGTGACCAACAATATTTAGTGGGGGCCGTAAGATATAAATAATTCGTCTTGTAATAAAAAAATACAAAATTAATTCAAAGTGATAATATGACTAATATTATAATTAACTAGTTTAAACGAAAAACTTAGAATCCATGTAAGTATTCTTCTTATTATTTCTCAATATTTGTACAATAAAATAAAATAAAAAACCCAAAAAATTTGAAAATTTTATTGAAGCATACTGATATATATCCTTAACGTATTTCCAAAATATTAGAAAATTCTCAAGTCTCAAATTTTTTTTTATAGCTGTTTAAAATTGAAATTTCAGTAAAATCAATATTTATATGGATTCTTCTTATTATATTTTAATATTTTACAATAATGTTATTGACAAAAATTTTTTTTTAAATTTTTAAAATTATATTGTAGCTCAAATACATATCACTTTACTCAGTATAATTAATTGTGAATTATTATATTTACGATTTTTTTTTTTTTATAGCTGTTTAAAGTATAAAAAGCAAAGGAAAGGATACTGGTGTGGAAGAGATACAGGTGTAAAGAGCATAGTGTTGAATTATGGTTAACATTTGAATGCAATTATACGAATGATAAATCATTACATTTGAAAAACGATTATGAGCGAAGTTCTGTTAGATTTTTGTATTTAGGGGTTTTATGGTAAATAATTTATATTGAACGTATAGAGAATGATAAATGTAAAAATTTAAATCGGTATATATTAGGGTGGCCCTTATTTTTGAACTTTCAAATTTTTGATTTTTCACCCTCCCATTTTTTTTTTTTTTTTTTTTTTTTACTATAAAAAAATAAGTTAGGTTAAATTTGGTCAAGATGAACCAACCCCTTCACGTGCCCCAAGAGGGTTGAAAATTTTAAAATAAATAGAAATAATAAAATATAAATATTAAATTTTTTTGGAATAATATTTGATTTTATAGTAATTTATATATAATATTGTCTTTTTGTCTTATTGTTAAAGTAGGAATGTAGGATTAACAAAATATTAAGCTCATCGTACAACTTGTTATAATTTTAATATTCATACAATTTACTAATTACAAATAGTTGGAAACTAGCAGTTACCTACTAAAAATTTTTACACGAGGTACTTTTTTTACAATCATGGAATCGTTGACGATAGTCACATACTACTTGCAGTAAATATTGCTTCTGGTCTTCATCTTTGGTTATAATAAGCTTATTATTAGTCATAACTCATAACAGTTTATTATGGTTTCAACCACGATGTAAAGCCATAAAGTTATTAGTTTTAGTACTAAATGAAAAAATTTCCTTGAATTAAACTAAATTTTTTACATCAAGTCAATTAGTTAAAATCAATAAACTGAAAATGTATTTGTGTACATTAGGAAAAGAGAAGTAGGTACTATTCGAGCACAATTTTTTTCTTGTACTGTACATAATGTAATATTATAATTATTATATTATAATTATATTACGTATTATAAATATTATAATGCGTATATTATTGTATAAATGGTTATACAAGGATAGTACCTCCAAAACGTTTTTTAACAAATAGCCAAATAGGAATTAAAATAATAATACATATTATAATGTGATACATAAACGTATATTGTGATTTTTAAAATAAAATATCTATATTTTTGAACATAAATTGAATAACATATAATATAGCAGGGGTGGCAAACCTTTTTTGGTTCAAGTGCCCAAAATTTAATATCGATTTTTTTGAAATATGCTGGCGTGCCAAAAAAAAAATAAAAAAATTAATTTTATTAAAATACATATTATAAAAAAAATAAATATTTATTATAACATTTATGAACACAATTTCTTACATATTATTAAAAACTTTTAAATTTGATTTTTAAAATTTCTCATACACTAAAATTGTAAAATATAATTTTTTTTAAGATATTAAATAATATTTTTTTAAGTTTTTTAATTTGGCGTGCCACTGAAATTTGGTCAACGTGCCATAGGTTCGCCACCCCTGATATATAAGAATGATAATAGTTTTGTTTGTCACTAGGAATCTTGTATATATATATATATAGAATAAGTTATAGAAATAGTTGGAATCGAATACCGCGATAATTCGAAATACCCGGGTAGACTACTGTGTGCCGAAAGGACCTGCGAATTTTAGGCGAAAACTAATTTCAACTATTTAAAGTCGATTTAACCGCAGAACCGTTGAAGTTAGAGACTTTGACCATAGAAACAAAACTCATTTTTTGACGAGGACAAGGTTCGCTGTAAGTTTCAAAGGGATCGGTTCATTTTATTTATTTTTTTTTTTTAACACGCAATTGTCGTTAATTTTTTTTTGGATATCTCGATTTTTCCGCTCAACCATCACTCGCAGGGACTTGTACCATATAATTGAAATAGTTACTCGTGAGCCTATAGAGATGTTCTGCGAGTTTGAAAAGGATAGCTTCGATATCCAGGACGCCACGACGCAGGAACCATAGACTTTTCCGTATAAAATTTTCGGTGGCCGAAACAAAGGGAACAAAGGGACTTACGGGACTTGACGTTCTTATCGAAAATCATTTTTGGGACCGTCCGCTTACGACCCCGAACGTTTTAAGACCCTATCACTATTAGTTTCCGAGAAATTTTTTCTCCGGAACACCGATAACCTTAGGACCCTGATTTCAAAGGGATATCGTTCTACGTCCTTAGAAACTAGGTAATATAAAATTTGAACGTTCTACGTCGAACGGTTCGCCCGCTACAAATTTAATAAAAACTATGGACTAAAAATCTATGGGTCCCGCGTCGTCGTGTCCTGGATATCGAAGCTATCCTTTTCAAACTTTTAATTTCGTCATGGAAAAGAATACCTGGGTCAATGGTAAGTACCACTGAACTGAATATACGGAAGGCGTATTTGATCTTCAAAAAAGTTCAACTCTGGTTAGCCGCCATATTGAGTTCGTTCTCATGAAATAAAAAAATATATAGTTTTGTTACCATGAAATATAATTGCTGCCAAAATTTAAAAATCTATTGAACCTTACAAAGAACAAAGACTATTATTATTATTTACTATTATTTTTACGTTATTGTCCGTTTATTCAGTTCAGTGGGTAGTGGTAGTACCCATAGTAAAATAAATTATTAAATTATTTTACTATGATAATACCTACATGGCTACATCTACAGCAGTTGTTTAACACGTGCGGTACAAACTAGATGTTTAATTTTTATCATAAAAAAAAAAAATAAGATCTGATACTCCTGCCGCAGGATATAGGTGTGCATATCATAGTATTTAATTAGAATTAGAATTTGAATGCAATGATAAACCATTGAAATTTCAGTAAAATCAATATTTAAATTATTTATATGGATTTTTCTTATTATATTACAATATTTTACAATAATGTTAAATAAAATTGTCAAATATTTTTTAAAAATTTTGAAAATTTAATTTTATAAAAACATATGCTATCCAATGAAATCGGATTATCGGAGTAATTTTTCTAGTCGAAAAAGGGTCTTAAGACATAAAAAAAAACCAAGTTAACTAATATGTATGTACTCGTATACCTACTTCAGTAAAATTTTCAGCCCTTAATGCCCAAAATTGCACATTTTATCAAACATTATAATACATATAGATTTAAATAAATAAAAACCCTTTATTTAAATAAAGGTAAATTTTTTGTGGATTTAGGTTTTTATTTATTTAAATATATAAAATCATAAAATATATAAAATGAGAATTTTACGTAATATTCAAAGTCCTATATTTTGTAGAAAAATTAACGTAACGGTTTCAAAATTTTACCACAAATATATATAGTACCTATGTGCATAGGCGCAACTAGAGACAAAATCTATGGGGGTGCTAAAATGAGAATATACCTATAATGAACATTTTGGTATATATATTAAAGAAATATCTATATCCTCTCCAAAAAATTTAATTACGCCACTGAATTCACATACGAGTATATTCCCACACAACAAATTAATATTTGAATAACATTATATTAAAGTTATAAAAAAAATATTAATGTTCTGTAGAATATTATAATTTGATTATTTAAAAATTAATTAATATTAATATAACGTTCCCTTAAAGTTTTTTGGCCACGATAATAATATTTAATTTAATTTAACATAATTAATATTTATATAACATTTATATAACATTATTTATAATCTTAACAAAACATTATAATAATAAGTATTTAACTTTTATATAATTTTCTAATCACTTTTGATATTGTTTTTACAATACTACCTCCTATTACAATTCAAATTATATTTTGTAGTTTCATAGAATACCTATTGTAAATAGTCACCGACATATAAAACATATGTCTTTATGTTTTATGTCTGTGACACAAGTTTATGACACTAAAGTATGTAATTGAAAACTGATAAGGTAAATAATCAATAACTTCATTTTTATTTCAACGTATAATAATTTATTTTAAATAATAAATTATATATTGATACATAATATATATATATATTAAAAAAAAAAAAAATTATGGATTATTGAAAGTTGGCATATGAGCTGACATAGGTAGATTCTCTTTTTTCTTTTACTTTCATTCTAAATGGTGCATGTGAAAGCCAAATTCCAAGAGGTACATCAATTTCCTTTTCTGTATTTATTTTATACTTAGTATGAACTCTTAAGTCATCTAAATAGTAAATATCATGTTATAATAAATAAGTATGAAATATTATAATAAAATGCACATTGCAGAATTCAAATAATGATGAACATAGTATAGTAAATAATATATACTATTAAGATTAACTATTTATTAAATGTTATTTTCCATTAATAATTTAAAAGACTAGTTTTTTGCGTGTGATATATTATAATATATAATATATCTAAAGGTCTACAATTCTACATCATTAAAATCCAAACAAAAAACATTTACAAGAAAAAGTAAGCGCTTAGTTCTATTTATATTCTATACCTAAACATTATACTTTAATTTAACCAGTTTATAATTAAATAATTATGACCATTTAATGGTAGTTAATTGTACCTACTATAAACTTCTTTTTTATGTATCTACATGATATAGGAACCTGTATAAGTACTAAAATTTTGTAAATGTGTAATTAAAGTTTTTAACTTCCTAAAAACCAACCAACCTTGACAAATTCATTTTTTTATAATATGCAAAATAAAATATATATTTACCAATAATAACACGATAAATTAGAAGTTTTGAAAAGGGCAATTTCTTCTTGAAGCCATATAGTGAATACTTTATTAAAAAATTATCATCAAATACCCTAGCCATTATTCTACGAACACTTTGCATTATCATACAATATAATTTATTTTGAACTATGTATGATGAATTATAAATTTCAGTAAACACCAAATATCATATAATTACAATAATAAATAATTACATAAATCAGGGACGGATAGGCCTATCGGGAAATCGGAATTTTCCCGGTGGACCTCGTCGTATGGGGCCCCCGGTGGCCCTGGATCAATGTATGAATTACATGAAATATTTATTACAATATAATTTCGAATTGTATATAGATTATACATATAGGTAGGTATATATATTATAGATTTAAGAATAAATTTAGACTTATAAAATATGTAGTTATAAATCAATACAATTTAAAAGCTTAAAACCCAATAAAAAAGTAAAATCAATTTTTTTTAAAAAAATTCTAAAAGTGACTTTACATCAAAATATTAATAAAATAAAAACTCACAAAATTCAATATTTTTGGTGTTATGTAAAACATTTAAAATCGATTTCGTCAAAATTACAGATTCCATGATTATTGTCGAATTTTTTGGTAGTTTTTCCTACTAGTGATTTTAATTTTGAGAAATTCATAAAATGACCTAAGTAAAGTACTAACTAGAATACTAGATAATTTACCGGAATCATAATATCCTATTCGTGATAATTAGGTCATTATTTTTAGTCGAAAATATGTTTCATACAAACTAAATAAAAGACACACCATGATTAAACCAGTACCTACATTTTTCGCTCAAGATCTAAAATAAATTGTATTTAATTTTAGTATGAAATATTAGTAGAAACGTATATAAATACAATATGGGCAATGCGACGGTAGGAGAGCGAAAATTTTTTGGTGGCCCTTTAATTCGGTTCCCGGTAACATAAAATAGTCCTTAATTCTCTTTATATAACAAAAAATTACAACTTTAATAAAAAAAAATCCAACATTTTAACTTGAAAACTTAAAAAAAAAAAATTTAAAAAAAAAATTTACATTATAATATTAAACAGAAAATAATTTATTATAAGACTCTATGTCAGCGTCTAACATAAATTAATAAATAAATTAAATTAAATTATTTTTGTAGGTAATAAACTATATTATTTAGGTATACCATATTAATTAAAAATTAATAGTCGTAATCACAGTGTTAAAAGAATGTCTTGAGGTCGTAATGAAACATTTAAATTTTTTATTATCAAGAGTGTCACTTTATCAATGTTCATCACATTGAATATACGCACCAAAATATACAATATTTTTTATATTGTAAAATTATTGTATCGTCGACAATATCATGTCAACATGCAACCTTTTTGTTTTTCTATTTCATTGATAATCTAAAGGATTTATCTCTGTTCCAACTATAGGAACTTTTAGTTTTTCTGTATCTTCCTAATAAATAGGACAACTTTTAATTACAAATTGTATATTATTGCCTAACAAACCGTTCTATAAAATAAAACCATTTTTGTAAAAATTGACTTTAGAACCCTTAGTTTCCAAGCCCGCGATTTAACGATAAAACTTTCAACGGTAATCCCCAATAGAAAGAGAAAAGTAAACGCAGTCTCCGAGTATTTTTCTTCTATTGTTTACACTAATTTTTAACTTTTTGGTTTTTTATAATTATTTATGTTAATAAACATAAATATATATTTAATTAACTATGTTATTGTTATATGTACTTATTTTATATATACTCTAAGCTGTACACATACTTGTCATACTTATTTTTTATTCTTGTATTTACCTATACATATATACCTATATAACATGTAATACCTATATACCTATATACAATTGCCGACTGGCGTTTAAACAATAAAATAAATAATACTTAATCGAACATTCAACGAGTAACATCGATATCTTTCATTAAGCTTTAACAAATGCATTTTTACGTATTTTCGTAGTATCATCATTCATCATTAATGAATCTATAGTATATAAATTCTATAATAATAAAAGAAAAATACGATTTTATGCCAAACAAATGAACTACTACATTGCGAAATGTGAAATCTTTAAGTGTAAAATCAATATTTGATTAATGAATTAATTATGCAATCTCTCGTCGTATAGGCAATGAAAGAAAGAAGAACGTTGCCATAAGAGAAGAATTGAAATCGTTTAGGATAATTTCAGTTAACTAATATTTATCATGAACATGAAAATTTATAATCGATTGATTTTTTTTTTTTTTTTTATCAGACATTATGTAACAATTTGCAAACAATACTGGATTCTGGATACAGAATTCCAAGAATATGAAGTGCTTGACAAGAAATGTAACTCCACAATTTAATATAATAATATAAAATATTTTAATATCATTTTAAGACATGATGGGCTGCTATTACTAATCTTAGAAGGTGTAATCGACGGGAAAAACCATAGGGGAAGACCAAGATTGCAATACATAAGTCAGATAATGGAAGATCAAGGATGTAACTCATACCAAGAATTGAAGAGAATAGCTAGTGATAGAGAAGCATGGAAATTGCTGCAAACCAATCAAATCATTAGATTGAATACTGCAGAGAGAGAGAGAATATAAAATATATCAAATACGATTCTAAAATTTAGAAAGTTTCACGTATTATAATTGTATAATTTACATGGTATTAATATAATTAGTACACACCTAACTTTATTACCATAATTCAAAATTTCTATAATTATATACTATAGTATTGTAGATTTTACAAACGGTTGCTTAAGACTAAGAGTTCAGTTGTCTCATATTTTCACAGTTTGGAAGTTTCGTTTTTAATTAGATATAATTATTTATTAGCTATTAGGCATATCTATAGCAGACTACAAATTGTTAATTATACTTAATGGTTCGATGGTATAAATATAGATATATAAATGATCTTATTTTTCAAATATAAATATTTATATTTATTTATATTAGAAATATTCATCAATATGTTTTTACTTTATAGTTTCTTTTTTTTATATAATGACAGAGTTCCAACGTTTCATTAATACTACTCGTAATATATATATATATATTTTATTCCATTTTTACGAACAATTACATTTATTTTTATTTTTATGATTTTATATTAATAAAACAGTTTTATTTACATTTTAATAAACTGTCAATCTAATTTCTTCTGAAACTTTGTGTTTTCACTACGTCCGAAATTGTTTGTAAGTGTATACGTTGGTTTATACATTAAACTGTAAAGAACTTTTACCAGGTAATTTTATTCCATGATCTTCTTCATCAGTTTATTTTTTGTAACTATGTATTTTATTTCGTATTAGACAAATCAGTGTGCAGTCGTTTCCGTTTGCACAACAAGAAACAAAAGGAAAAAAACATACAGACGGAGTGTAGAGAACGTGAAACGACTGATAAAGAAACTCAAATAATAATAACAACACCTTGTAGTGTGGTTACTTCAATAGGCATTTCGCAAACAGAGAAAACACTCTTAGTAGAATCACGCATACGGAAGAACTCGCGTATTTCAAACGGCATAATGATCAATAGAATAATCCAAACTGACACAGCCACGGTACCGATGCTGCATTTTATTCTATATTATTTCGATATCTAATTTGTAGACAGATGAATAATTATTATTGATCTAATATTGTTGTTGATCTATTGCGTTATTAGTACGAGATTATTACGAAAGTAGTTAACCACGAATTTCCGAGCCCTGGTTATTACACTTTATTAAATTTACAAATTCGGCACTTATTAAAGGAGAAATAAATAAAAATAATTATAATAATTCTACAACTCTTAACATGAATAAGTATAATCAAGAGACAAAAGTTCATATTGATATTAATGGGAAAGGTAAATATAAATTTATAACAATATTAAAATATAATTAAAAATTATAACCACAAACAAAGTTATTATTTTAATACAATTTTTTTTAAACACCATTTATACATTTCTATTGCCGACTTTACCCATTGATTAATTTACAAATATGGACAAACTAAAATTATGTGTAATTTTTAATAATAAAAAATACGTAAACCGTAAACCACGTTATTCTAATTATTCTAAAACTCGTTGAAAACTGTACCCGATTTGTAAATATATTGGATACTTAAGTTTATGATTATTATTTCAGTGAGACAAGAATCGGACGCCATAAATATGACATCTTCTGTGCGTACGTACATACTGAACGAGAATATTGATGATGGCGATGATGTCGACAATTGGCTCTCGCCTTAGAAAATCAATATCGATTCCGTACCTGTGACAGAATATGCCCTATGGACGGCCCTGAGTATGACTTATGAAAATAGTATAATTGCACTGTACACAATTTAAATATTATTTTAATCTTAAATTATATCAGTAGAATCCATAACATTTTACTCCATACATGTGAAACTGTTATTGTTTCATATCAATATTAAGTAAAGAAATATAAATATAAATTACGTTTTTTTTCATGTATTGTGTACTCCTAAGTCCTAATATTGAATTTAATTAATTATATTTATTATTATATTCTAGTATTTTACCAGATTTAATGGATTTGTCGTTTAAAATTATTCAACTACATTTTTTTATTATAATCGTCTATATTATGACAACGAATTTACTAGGTACGCTATAACCACAACAAGATACGGAATCACGGTGATATAATATATCGTTATAATTACAATCATTCCATAAACAGCACTTATGGATAATATATTATGATACGAGTAGTAATAACTAAAAATACCAAAAATTCATAAACGGTTTTATATACAGATTTATGTCTATCCTCAGTACTAAACTTATATTTATTTTCTCTTCAATAACAATTGATTCATGGTCACGAACTTGATAGTCATCAGTCTTTATTACTCAAATACACGAGTTTGTGAATTTTGTAATTAGTCTAACCATATAATAATAGTTTCGACTTTCAAGTTGTTTCAGAACTTAAATGTGCATTAACAAATTATTGAATTTTGTTTTTTGTCATTTCAATTTCTATCCCAATGTTTAATTATTGTTTATTATATTTAATACAAGTGAAGTATGTTTCTAATATAAATTATTATAAATATCTTCATTATATATTTTAAGATGTTTGTTATTTATTAAATAAAATTACATACATTTTCAATAAAGTAATAATATTATTGTTATTCTTATTTTTCTATTTCTTAACTAACTTTATGATTGTTCTTTTCTTGTGACCATTGAATTCAGCTATTTTGTCTTAACTAAGTATCATAATCTTCGTTCATGATGGGAATATTAAATGCAGCCATATTATGTTACCTACTATGGTTTACAATTACTTGTTATAATAGTTAAATTTAAAAATTAATATTTCCACAGACAAAAAGAATTATGATATGAAGTTAAGATTATTAAACGATAAAGCTAAATAAAATGGATGCAAAAAAATAATCAAAAAATTAGTTCGGAAATACTTCCGAATTAATTAATTGGTTGAAGAAATAAGATAAGAATAATAATATTACTTTGTTAGGAGAACATAAATAATAAAAGAATCTCCTTCCTATTATATCTTCTAATAATTTAAAATATAAAAATATAAATTTTCAAAATATATAACGAAGATATAGTCATATAGTTTTTTTAAAAAACAATAATTAAAACGAAAAATACAACAAAACAAGAACTAAACATAAGGAAATCAATTTTAACGACAAAAAATAAAATAATTTATTAAATTAGGATTTTAATTCCTTTATAAAATTATTTATTGAAACTATTATAATATTATGATTATATACAACGTGCGCATTTAAGTAACAACGACGAACGACAGTTAAAAATGTCATGACAATTAAAAATGTGTATAGAGATATTTGACTGTTCCCGGTCCATGGTACCCAAGATAAGTAATTTACACGTTCTTGCGCCGGGGTTCCGTAGAACGGTTTATTAGTTAGCGGCGAGACATTTTTAGTATGAGTTTATGAGAGATGTATAAGAGATCGGCTATCTACAATTGAAGGTATAGCGTAGTAGACCGTTCCCCCGCATCTTTCATTCTTAAGTCTCAGCGCGATTACGATACTCTGCATTGTTACGCTAAGGTGGTCAACACCTAATCATATGAACCTCAGGTAATTTAATTGACCCGAACGAGCAAAACCAAACAACATACAAAGCTCATAACCAGACTTGCATATATCATGATATACGAGTCAGTCAAGTTTAAGACTTTTTGGATGAATTTATCCGTGACATTGGACGTTAAAAGTTAGAGCGATGTGGACTCATCTTCCGAACTGGACACCACTAAAGAATTATTCCGAAGAATCCACGCAGAAATGTCCCGGGCGAAACTTGATGATCTCCCATACGATTGCCAAACTCAAAGACACGCCATACTAAGATTTATATTTGGTAGGTACTGAACTACTGAGGATAGTATTATCGTTACCGTAATACGTATTTACAAAAATTAATACATAAATATTTTCTTAATTTTGTGGTTGTTTTTAGTTATAATTTATACGTATTTGTATATACTCGTATTTCAAATAATGTACAAAATGGAACGGACAATTTTTATAATCCCTACGATTTTACTACGGTCAATTTTTAGAAGAGTTAAAAATCGTCTAATGTATAAATCACCTAAACTGACGGATGATTTTTACATTTTCACCCTCTAAAAATACGAATATTTGTTTGTATAACTGAAGGTTTGTGTTTCCTATAATAATATATTACATCACTACATTTTGTAAAACCCTCCAACTCTTTTTGTTAAATAAAATACATTTTACATACAAATCATTGCATTTTCCTTTTAAATTGTACCTATGAAATATTATCATTTTATCAATATGGAACACTGGTATTAATAGTTTTAATAGTTATCGGTACGAATTCTCGGATAGAACAATTACGTCTTTATACACAAACACTCGATATAAATTATGTATTTCTATAATATTATACAAACTGACATTGGTCTGAAAAAAAAAAATTCTATTTCACGTCTACGAGGTAAAAAGGCGAATAAAAAATAAAAAATGACATAATTCGCTGCAGTAACAGTTGCCTCCCTACATGCGAAAAAATTACGTAAAATGTTTTCTGGCATTTCCGTTGGACAGAGAAAACGTCAAAAAAACAAGTCTTATTTCATAAACATTATTTTATCATGCTCAAGCGTAGCGTGTATTTTTCTATTATAAATTTACAATTTTTCTTACGAAATGCTATATTGTTTGATTGAACGAAAATACTAAAATTACGTTATACATAACGTCAAATTAACGTCAGATTGGTCAAAAAGACAAAAAGGTTAGGTTAGGTTAAATTTTAATGTTTATCTTCTTTAAAATTATAATATATTACGAGTTTTGTTTTTTTAACGTCGATGTATTATTATTAAATATTTGTAAATACAAGCAGAAAATGGAGTTTGGTCGATAATTATCACCAAACGTGCATATAATATACAGTAATTAAGTAGTAATCATTAATTTTGTACACAAATTTAATATTAAAAAATCCATGTCATTGAACATTCGATATATCATATTATATTTTCTATATATTATTCTTATTCTTATTATTATTGTTTGTAATTCAATTTATTAATTTTTCCAAATGCACATTAACGCGGTCCGACGAATTGTCATGCACAATACGTGCGAATTTACCTATTATGCTATACAATATTCAGATAGCTATTTACGGTTTGTAGGTGTGGTAACACAGTTGTTGGATTTATATTATTTAATGACTACCTATTCTATTGACATGTTTATTAATATTATTTATCGAAAAATTTATTACAGATTCATCTCATATAACCAATCAAACGATATAGGTCTTAAATTTATAATAATATTCTCAGAAACTGCTATATAAAAATTTTGAATCAATAGACGAGAAATATAATATAACCTTCGTGATAGATAATAATATTAAAAAAAAAAAAAATTGTTTTTACAATATTAGAGTAATAATTTAAAATCAATTTTGTTGTAGTTACGTTTTATTAGTTAACAGATTAAAATGTCACGTTTTTAAATAGGTACCAATAGCATAAGTTAAGACACGTTTTTAATTGCCCAATTATGATTTGTTATACGAAAAAATATATCAATAAGGTGAAATATGAAAATATAGGATTAATTCTTGTTGTAAATATGGTATTTCTAATTATTTTTACCCATAATGTTATACTTGTTTTAATGTTTTAGATTTAAAAAAATAATATTATAATAATAAATTCACAAAATTTATTTATTTCAAAATCATGATATTATTTAAAATGATAGTCACGCGTAAATTAAAATATCTGTCCGATTCGTATTTAAAAACTTGTGTGATTTGCACGTACGCCAATTATAACAATTATACTTGTTTGGCGATTAAAAAACCGTGTATGATTATGAAAATATTCACAATTTATTAATTTAATTCTATTAATTTTTATTCAAATGTGTAATTTTGTCATTATAAATATTTTATTAAATCATTTCAATTCATAAAATTTTAAATATATTATAAAATTATTTACAAACATCTACTTAATAAGTTATAATTAATATTAGTTTATTATAGTTATAGATAGTACCATATAAAGTAATATTAAGTATTATTTGACTTAATTAAAAAAAAATCAATATTTTCAAAGTAGGTAAAGAAAATAATAGTTATATTGTAATAATCATAATCAAAATATATGAAACTAAAAGATAATTTTATTTTTCAGTACTTAATGTTAATTATATAAACGTCCAAAATATATTTGAAGGTTTAATTTTATAAGTAAGTACTAAATTAATTTCTTTTTAACGCAATAATATCTAGTGTGTAATGGACTAATGGATAATAAGATTTAAATAAAATAAAATATTTAAACGATACGAAATTTTAAAATAATTTCCGATACATCCCCGAAAGTTTATATCGCACTTTATCTTATTAAAAAAGACGCACAATTTAAGATTTATCGTGTTAACGATCCAGTTTTTCGTTTATATATTTCGATAAAACGATTACGAGTATACGTGTGAAGAAAACTATTAAATTGTGTATACGTATTTGTCCATAATTTCAAGTTAAAATGAAGACAAAATGTTTGCTTATAATCAAATTTTTAGATGATTATCAAAGTGTATAATATATGCAAAAGTTATAAATTACCATTTGACCGTGTACAAAACGTTTAAAGAAAACGTTCGCCATATTACTGAAACGATTTCCATAAGACTCGCGATTAAACATTTCCAATTCGGATTAGAAACGGAAGAAAATTGAAGAGAACTTACGGTTTTCAATGAGAATTATATATACGTTCCCTGAAATAGTTACTCAGTTCCATTGATTATCACATGAGTTTTGTTTTTGTTCGTTGGATTGTTTGTATTGATTTTCACGGCAGCTTTGCTATCAAAATATGAATATCTGTGGACATAGATAAAGAAAATGCGTTTGTAATACCTATATTGTGTTATATTAATAATAATAACAAGTTAAAATAAATCGTGTGTATTTTATTAATAATTTGATTAGTTTGATCGTGATCGCCTGATCAAATCTCTGTTTGCGAATTTTAATAACACGCCATATTTGCATCACGTAAATTTCATTAAAAAAAAAAAAAAAAAAAAAAATTTCAAATAGACAAAATATTAGAACAAAATTGTTATTAGTTTAAACCTCTATACATTTTTTCCCCCAAAAATAACTCGTAGATTAATCTAATAAACAGATAAAAGTATTGCTAAATGATGTGCGTCGAAATATTTAATATTAAAAAATAAATGGCAATTATAATAATTTATAAATTAAAATAATATAGATTTCCCAAATTTATATCGGTAAACTTTTAAAACATTTGATGATAGATTATAATTGTTTATTACGATAAATACCTTATTAGTTCGAGGATGCAATCTGTTTTATTTCATTCTTAAAAATACGATTATAATCGTTTACACATAAAACATAAGTTAATTACAAAAAAAATCTACATATTATATGATATTAAGTATTTTTAATATATTCTTAACATTTTTATTGTGCACAAACATTATATTATTTCGACTTTAATGCGTATATTTAAATATTTTAATACATAATTCGTTGAACCAAAACGCAGTATTAAAACTGTTGTTTATTTAATTATAATAATTAAATATTAAACACTGATTACCATAGTTACGATTATTCGAGAACCTTCTTCATAAGCGTGCCCTAGACCTCCATGGCTGGGTAGGGCGGTTAAAAAACTGTTAAATTTAATGCATAATCTTAGACATGGCAGTGATATTTTATTATTAATGTGCATTATTTCCCTCTTTCTCTTTTTCTGACCACATTGTTTAATTCGCGGTTTTTTTGAAATTCAAGATATTGGTATTATTATTAATTAAAAATTATTACTAATAAATAAAAATTACACTCTGAACAACTTTATAGGTAGGTAGTAGAAATGCTTTTTTTTTTTTTGAAAAATTGACTAAAGATGCAGCCGTGGTTAAATATGGTACCTACTTAAAATAACCTTTATTATAACTACTTTCATTTTCATTTAATCCTCGAAATAAACGTCCACCAATACCTAAACACAGTTATATTATATCAATTACCAAAACGATTAATGATTTGTCTGTTTTTTTATAATCTTTGCTGTTCTTTTTTCAAGTTTCAACCACGGTAGATTATTATTTGCCAAGAGGCCGGTGTCCACCCTGCCTCCCCCGTAGACACGCCTATGACCTTCTTACTGTAATATAATATATTCGATTAATTATTTTGTTTCTCTTTATTATTAAATAATTTTCGAAAAATGATAATACACATAAATTTTGGTGTTTATTTTGTGCGAACACGACAGGGAGAGTATCTCTTATTTTTAACTTGGTTAATAAAAATATTCTTCAAATCAATCTTGTGAAATTACGAGTATATACCTATTACCAGTGCCGGATTAAGACCGATCATAGCCCTAGGCAAACATTTTTTTTATAAACCATTGCATTCAAAAAACGATTCTGAGCGAAAGCGAAGTCCAGTTAGATAATGCAGTTTTTTCGTCATTTTTTTTCATAATATTTTCGATTAAACTAAAAATATTAACATTAAACTATAAAAAAAAAATTAAGACTAGGGATTTTTCTAATATTTTGGTATGAAGTTAAGTAATATGTAAGTAAAATTTTCAGAACTAAATGCCCAAAATTGCCAATTTTATCAAACATTATATACATAAAAACGAGAATTTTACGAAATATTCAAAGTCCTATATTTTGTAGAAAAATGAACATAACGGTTCCAAAATTTTACTCAATATATATAGTAGCTATGTAAACACCCAATAAAATTTTCAAGTCTATAACTTATAAATTGTCCGAGTTATCGTGAAATATTAAAATAAAATTCGTCGAAATTTCCGTTTTTGTTAAATATGCCGTTTTTTCGACATTGTTTCCATAATATTTTCGTTTAAACTAAAAATATCGACTTTAAACAGCTATAAAAAAAAAATTGAGTGAAGGGAATTTTATAATATAATATATACGATATTAAGTAATATGTATATATACTTCAATAAAATTTTCAGATCTAAATACCTAAAATTGCCGATTTTATCAAACGTTATATACCTACGTACATAAAAACGAGAATTTTATGAATTATTCAATGTTCTATATTTTGAAGAAAAATTAACGAAACGGTTCCAAAATTTTACCACATTTATATATAGTAACTGTGTGAACACAAAATTTTTTTTTCAAGTCTCTAACTTCAAAATTGCCTGAGTTATCGTGAAATATTGAAATCGAATTTGTCGAAATTTCAGTTTTCGTAAAAATGCCGTTTTTTCGTCATTTTTTCGACCTAAATAAAGTACAGACTACATCCACTTTCCAACCGGAAACATATGCTATTCGTGAAAATCGGAGCATTATTTCGGGTAGTAAAAGTGTCTACAGAAAGAAAACAAAAAAAACAAAAAAAAATCACACATCATTGTAAAACCAAACATCCTTCGCTAAAAATTTTAAAATCTATATCTAAATTTATGATAATGAATATAATTTCAAAAATTTATTTTATCATATAAATTATACCTCCATACAGGGATATACTGTTACTCTAAAATGTATTATCAATATTATAATAGATATGAATGATAAAAAAAAATGCAGCGGTGTGTTACACCGTACTGTACCAGGTTACGAGTTAAATTGTTCATCTACACGTCATATCTTAAGACGGTTATGTAATAATTTGTTTATACATACGCTTGTGTATCGATATTGCCTATACAAAACCCCGCGTTATATTTATTTATTATTATTATTTATTATTTATTATTTCAACAATGTAATGGAAATATTAAAATATTGGATTAATGAATAATGTTCAAATGTTTACCAAAATATTTTTAATCAACAATATGAAGTAATCTTTTTTATATATAAATCAAAAGTTATAAAATTTAGAGTTTAGAAATGAATAATTATTTGAACTTTAATAATATTATTAAAAATCTTTCAGCAACTCTTCAGATAATGATTTAGATAATATTGTATTAAATTTTACACGTACTTAAAAAAATCTTGCTGTTGAATTTTCGACACGAAATTAAGGAGAAAAATTTAGATACCTACCTCATATTAAATAATAATATTTTATTAAAATTAATTTATTATTACCTCAATATTGTCTTATCGTTATCCGAACAATAATTCTTAAGATATTATCATTAAAAAACACAAAAATACTGTTATCATATTATAATCAGCATAATCAGATGACTAGAAATACAATCTTAATATAGATCTAAATAATTCGTCTGAACCTCGTGGTCTGCACAAATATATTTCACACTTTCATAGTGTAAATACTAAATTATGTCAACAAGATAACAAATAACAATAGGTTGCCTAGCTACTGTCATATTGTACATTAATTAATTATTGCAGTTATCAAGGTGCTATTTTTTATAAATATTCATACTACATATTTTTAATGTACAATGATATGATACAGACTACAGAGCTGTGGGGTTAGAATAATTTATACTGTGTAGGTACTATCCGCTATCTATCCAGTAGGTAGTCTTATTTATTAGTATTTAGTAGGTACACATTTCTCGAATCCGTAGTGCGCACTTCCAATTTCGGATTACACACTTAATAGAAAATAGGCCCTGAGGTACTTATTTTTATTTAAGAAAAAATCGAGATTATTGATAAATATTTCAAGATTATCATTAGGTGATCTATATACACGAATTACAGAAAACAATAATTCATTAGATTTGATTTTAAGTTGTATTGAATTACAATTTGATATAACTTTTTTTTCAATTTGAAGAATATTTATGGATTATTTAATTAAAACTGTGACCCCATCACTTTTATTTAATGTCCCCAACGAGTTTATAGATTTATAACCATTTAAAGTAAATTCAACATCATTCAAAAGCCATATTTCACACAATACAATAATACTAAAATAATTTTTTATTGAACCTAACAACATAGCTAATTCATTGAAATGGTTATTTATACTTTTTATATTTCTTTGGAATAAATGATAGATTATTATTAGAAAGGGGGATATCCGCTATAGAATCTACATAATTTGAAATAATATTATTTATATTTAAAAGATTAACAAAGTTTAATATATTAACATTCATTGGAAATAGATATTATTATTCCTACCTATTTTATATTATTTTGAAAGTAAAAAATACTAACTATAAGTTTTCGATGTCTTGAGATGATTTTATTTTCATTATTTTGGAACTATCGTATTTCCTAACGAGAATATCAGCATTAGACAACCATATAAATTTGATATGTTTTTCTTTTGCAACGCGTCTGGTTTATGAAAAAAGTAATCTTTTTGATTTTGTAAGACGTACATTAATATATATTTTTTCTTTCGGCCAATTATTTTTTACAATATTCGCTGTCAATTTAATGGATTTAACATTTTAGATTCTGAGCGAAGCGAAGAATGTATTGGTTTTACAATGATGTGTGATTTTTTTTTTTTTTTTTTTTTTTTTTTTATGTCTGTAAACAAAATTACGACACGAAATAATGCTCCGATTTTCACGAATAGGGTATGTTTCCGGTAGCAAAGTGGATGTAGTTGGTACTTTATTTAGGTCATTTTTCGAATTTCTCAAAATTGACCCTAAGCGGTAGATGAAACTTCGAAAAAATGACGAAAAAACGGCATTTTTCACGAAAAATGAAATTTTGACGAATTCGATTTCTATATTTCTCGATAACTCGGACAATTTTTAAGATAGAGACCTGAAAATTTTTTTGGGTGTTCACATAGCTACTATATATATGTGGTATAATTTTGGAACCGTTACGTTCATTTATCTAGAAAATATTGGACATTGAATATTTCGTAAAATTCTCGCTTTTAAGTATATAATGTTTGATAAAATTGGCAATTTTGGGTATTTAGGTCTGAAAATTTTACTGAAGTATACTAACATATTAGTTAACATCATACTAAAATATTATAAAAATCCCAAGTCACAATTTTTTTTATAGCTGTTTTAAGTTGATATTTTTAGTAAAACGAAAATCTTAGAATCCATACGTATAAATAAATATTCTGAAAACACTTTTACTACCAGAAATAATGCTTAGATTTTCACGAATAGCGAGTTTCAGATGTAAAAGTGGATGTAGATGGTACTTTATTTAGGTCATTTTTCGAATTTCTCAAAATTGACTATAAGCGGTAGAAAAAACTTCGAAAAAATGACGAAAAAACGACATTTTTCACGAAAAATGAAATTTTGACGAATTCAATTTCTATATTTCTCGATAACTCGGGCAATTTTTTAGATAGAGACTTGAAAATTTTTTTAGGTGTTCACATAGCTATTACATATATTTGGTAAAATTTTGGACCCGTTTTTAAATTTTTTTACTAAATATAGGACTTCGAATATTTCGTAAATTTCTCGTTTTTACGTATATAATGTTTGATAAAATTGGCAATTTTTGGTATTACGGTCTGAAAATTTTACTGAAGTATACTTACATATTACTTAACATCATACTAAAATATTATAAAAATCCCTAATCTCAATTTTTTTTTATAGCTGTTTTAAATTGATATTTTTAGTTCAAACGAAAATTATAATCTGACTGAACTTCGCTCAGAATCGTTTTTTCGAATGCAATGGTTTATCATTGCATTCAAATCCTAAGTAAAATTAAACGCTATGATTCGCATACCTGTATCCTATGCGGCAGGAGTATCAGCTCATCTTTTTTAAAGTTGGATCAGCCTGAAATCGCCTTTCTAACGTTTGAAATCAACGGAGAGCCACGTCGTATGATTTACCTAATTTTTTACCGTCGCGAAAAGGTAAAACTACGGTAAAACGACCATCTTCGTTACGCTTCACGTTTAATTCAAAATGTTACTTGCATTTTTTTTCTTCCAACGTGTAAACGTCATCATTTTTTATTTCTTCAGGCCGCCAAAAATTTGCTATTTGTTCTTCTAGATTACACATATCAGACGGTGTAGTAGTTAATAACGATACCATTGATAATTTTTCTTTGTTTACGTAAATTAATGGTAATTTATTAGTTAATTTTGGTATTACGAAAAATTCTAAATTCGTTGAATAATCGGTTATACGTGATTTTATAATATTGTGGACACTTTATATGACGATGTATGTGACGTTTCGTTAATACCGAATACGGAACATAAATGTTTAATTCTCTATCTCTTTAAACGTAAACATTGTGTCAATGACTCCGTGATAAAATTGTGCTGCAATCAGCATGCTTTGAAACAAAGAATTATTTTATTTCTATTATAAATATACGTTTCAATCCACGTCACTTAAAAAAATTCATTACGTTCGTGGTATATTGTTTAAAGATAATAATAATCTGACATTTTAAATGATCAGACAAAAAAAATTACGTCATCATTTAAATAATTGTTATAATCAGTTATTTCTTTCTTACCTATAATTATTTCCATTTTTATAACAATTAATACATAAATATTAATTTTTTTGTCACATCCATAATATATAGGCTTATTCAATAGGTACGATAGGGCGATTTTAGTTTATTAGTTTATTATCAAATTGTTTATTTGAAATATATATTCATATATAATAAATAAATAATAAATATTTAAATAATTTTTTCCCGTTTTCTGGTAAAACGTCAAATAAAGCAAGCGTAAAAAATGTTACAAAATAAAAATAATTCAAAAATTTTTTACTATTACTCGGAGTCCATTAGTGTCAATTTAGTAATAAAAATAATTGATAAATTATAAATGACTAATAATTTTGATAATAGATTACTATTCGTACTAACGACAACTACGCGCTATCAGTAATATACTAATATATTATATGAGTAAACCGATAAGTAACAGGGAAAAACAAATATGATTATTAATATCATTTAACCCTTTCGGTCCTGTACTACTCATACGAGTGGGCAACTTTTAAATTATTGTATTTAATACAATTTTCACTATATTTTCTTTAGTGATATGTAAAATAAATCCTAAATATATGTTATTTCATTATAAAATATTAATTTTTAATAAGTCTAGAGCATTTTTGAATTATTTACATTTTTTTTTTTTCAAAAAATTGAATGATAAAATTTTTGACGATATATTAGTGTAATAAATATTATTTCAGATTGTATACAGTGTTTGCGTTATTGTCGCGTACCTGAAATTTATAGTTGCCTATTTCTTTATCATTATTATTACCATTTGTTCGAATTTTAGATTCTGAGCGAAGCGAAGAATGTATTGGTTTTACAATGATGTGTGATTTTTTTTTTTATGTCTGTGTACAAAAATACTACCCGAAATAATGCTCCGATTTACACGAATAGGGTATTTTTCCGGTATCAAAGTGGATGTAGTTGGTACTTTACTTGGGTCATTTTTCGAATTTCTCAAAATTGAGCCTATGCGGTAGAAAAAACGGCGAAAAAATGACGAAAAAACTTTTTTCGCGAAAAATGAAATTTCGACGAATTCGATTTCTATATTTCACGATAACTCAGGCAATTTTTAAGATAGACACCTGAAATTTTTTTTGGATGTTCAAATAGCTACTATATATATTATATGTGGTATAATTTTGGAACCGTTATGTTAATTTTTCTACAAAATTTGGACTTTGAATATTTTGTAAAATTCTCGTTTTTACGTATATAAAGTTTGATAAAATTGGCAATTTTGAGTATTTAGGTCTGAAACATTACTGAAGTATACTTACATATTACTTAACATCATACTAAAATATTAGAAAAATACAAAGTCATAATTTTTTTTTATAGCCGTTTTAAGTTGATATTTTTAGGAAAACGAAAATCTTAGAATCCATACGTATAAATAAATATTCTGAAAACACTTTCACTACCCGAAATAACGCTTCGATTTTCACCAATAGCGAGTTTTAGATGTAAAAGTGGATGTAGATGGTACTTTATTTGAGTCATTTTTCGAATTTCTCAAAATTGACTATAAGCGGTAGAAAAAACTTCGAAAAAATGACGAAAAGACTCCATTTTTTACGAAAAATGAAATTTTGACGAATTCAATTTCTATATTTCATGATAACTCATAAGTTAGAGACTTAAAATTTTTTATTGGGTATTCACATAAGTTATATATATGTGTGTAAAATTTTGGAACCGTTTTTTAAAAATTTTTACTAAATATAGGACTTCGAATATTTCGTAAATTTCTCGTTTTTACGTATATAATGTTTAATAAAATTAGCAATTTTTGGTATTAGGGTCTGAAAATTTTACTGAAGTATACTTACATATTACTCAACACCATACTAATATATTAGAAAAATCCCTAATCTCAATTTTTTTTTATAGCTGTTTTAAGTTGATATTTTTAGTTCAAACGAAAATTATAATCTGACTGAACTTCGCTCAGAATCATTTTTTTGAATGCAATGGTTTATGCACTATGGTAATTGGTAGCCGTTAAAGACAAATGTGATATAAGCGATAGTGCTTCTCTTTCAAGAGACGTTTTTAAGTACTCAAAACGTTCAATATCAGGTAAATTAGGAGCATGTGATAAAATGGATTAGAAGAAATCCTTAAAACTTTACCACTCTGTCAAAACTCCAGAAAACGTTGGAAACTTTCGTTTAGGTAATTGAAAAGACGACATATAAAACAAGTTATTTAACTTTTGCAAAAATGAAGACGCAGGAATATCCTTTGGAGGTGACATTGGTAATTTATGAATATCCGAGAAAACAGCTAACTCATAATAATACATATCAAAAGAATCTACCAGTTTCTGAAATTCAGAATAGTCTGTTATTCCACTAGGAGATGCATTTAAACTAATAGCTGATTCCATTTGTTAGATATCATCTTCAACCGTAAGACGTCAAGCCGAAAGTTCGCTTATCATTTTTGCAATTTAGGCTCGTTTTCCAGTATTCGTACGATCATTATTAAAATCAACGGAGGGTTTAACGAAAGATTTTAATTTTATAATAGATCGCCGAATACGAGACTGAGCATCGACGTAAATATTGGGCGAAGACGACATGGTAAACCGTTTAAAAACTAAATATATTCACTTCTCTTGGTGTAGACGTAGGGGAAAAAACAATGAGATCGTGGTTTGTATTATGGATCCGGCACGCGCAGGACCAAAAAATGTATATTGCACGAAGGCCGAAGGTTATAGGTTAGGTTAATAACTCACACAACGAAAAGGAAAACCTATAGAAAAAAATACACGAAACGAAAATAAAAAGATAAAAATTAAAGGAACAATGAGATGGTAACTATTTAAGCTTTCATGTGAATTTGGTAATAGATATTAAAGGGAAAGTTGGGTTTATAATTCACACACACGACGTAACGAGAATTTCAGCGGGAAATTGTGTGACTGGTTCACTGGTGCAATGGCCACACAATTGTACAACACCTACCTATTTGTACACGAGAAACTAAAAACTAAACATACAATTCATAAACTAATACTAAGGCAGCTGAAGATGGTAATGATTCGACGATGGTAACTATGGTGGTGGATTGTTAACTCGACGACCATGAGCGGCCTCTCACACACCTCCAGGTGTTGGCGGACTTATGCAACCGTTGACCAGAACAACAACTTCTAGGTTCGAACGCAGATGACGGCCACAGTGATTCTGACAGCCAACGTTATGTGATAGTATACCTACATATATATGTATGTTGTGAAGGTATATTGATCTAGGTGTGTTGGATAATTAATTCTAATACTGAAGAAAAAATAACTCACAGTGTTTGAAAGGTGACGAGTAACTTTATTCTAATTTAACAAATATAACAATTAACAATAACGATGAATAAACTATAAAGTATAATATTGTGTTCATACTGTTCACAGTGAACGACAAAAAAGGCGAACGTGTTGCTTCAATAGCTAACGACGAACGAAAAGACGGGCGTTGCCCGTTTACAACGACAATTAATATAAATTAATAATTATAATAATTGATAATAATATAATATACATAATAATTAACTCATGAACAAAATATAATAATCACAGAAACATTTAATGAGGTAATAGGTATATATATATACAATTTAATTGGAAAAAACAAAGAAACGGACTATAAAGATAACGTTATTTTATAAAACATACGACCACTCATTTATGTCAAAAATGTTATATAAAATTTATGTAAAATATTTTTATATTAATTTTGTAGAATTTTAGATTCTGAGCGGAGCGAAGAATGTATTGGTTTTACAATTATGTGTGTCTTTTTTGTTTTTTTTTGTTTTTATGTCTGAAGACACTTTTACTACCCGAAATAATGCTCCGATTTTCATGAACTCTGTATGTTTTCGATTGCAAATTGAATGTAGTTTGTACTTTATTAAGGTCATTTTTCGAATTTCCCCCATGCGACACAAAAAAAAAGGACGAAAAAATAACGAGAAAAGGACATTTTTCCTTCGACGAATTTGATTCATCAGCTAAATTTGTTTATAATAGTAACCACAGTGATATTATAAATATTATTATTACTAATTTCAACCAAAATAATAATATTATTGTTCCTAATAGCAACCAAAATAATAATAATATTATTGTTACTAATAGCAAAACAGATATTTAATAAACAGAAATTTCCATCGTAAATCTCATAATACTTCTTTGAGTACTTCCCGTGGGTTGGCCGTATCACAGATCATAGATGAAAGACTAAGGTCTATAATGATAATTAACGAACCATTCGGTGATATAAACATAATAGTGTGAATTTTTCCAATTATATAGAATTAGCTAGAGGGCAAAATGAAAAAAAAAAGACAAAAAAATGGTATTTTTCACGAAAACTGAAATTTTGACGAATTCGGTTTAAATATTTCACGATAAGTCAGGCAATTTTGAAGTTAGAGACTTAAAAATTTTTATTCAGTATTCACATAAGTTATATATATGTATGGTAAAATTTTGGAACCATTACGTTAATTTTTCCACTAAATATAGGACGTTGAATATTTCGTAAAATGCTCGTCTTTAAGTACCTATATAATGTTTGATAAAATTGGCAATTTTTGCCATCAAGGTCTGAAAATTTTACTGAAGTAATAATTTTTATTTACATAAAAATCCCTAGTCTCAATTTTTTTTAAAGCTGTTTAAATTTGATATTTTTAGTTAATCGAAAATGTTATGAAAAAAATGACGAATAAACGACATTATATGACTGAACTTCGCTCAGAATCGTTTTTTCGAATGAAGTGGTTTGCCATTGCTTTCAAATTATAATTTAAATTAAACGCTATGATTGCACACCTATCCTTTCCACACCTGTATCCCTTCCTTTGCTTTTTTACATTTGTTGTGTATATTATTTATATTGTAAGTTAATAGTAGATAATTTGTAATTAATGAATTAATGAACTTTTTTATGGACATTTTTAGGAATAATTAATGATATTAATATAATTTTCTACAAACGTTCCATCCAACCACTAACGATGATAACAAAGAATTTGTGTTATCTCACCCTTGACCGCAATTTTTCCCTCAAAAACGGTTTAAAGAAGTTGAACACGATGTTAAATATCACAGGCTGGTTGACGATATGGATTCCCTTAACTCGAACTGGCACATTGTCCTAAAATATAGATGATAAAATATATAATAATTATATTAATTTAGAATAATATTAATAGTCTAACCAAAATACGTTAAACGTGTTTATTAAAAGCAAATGCCTACCAATATCGAAATATCTCAAAAAAATGTAATAATTTTCAGTTGACTCTATAATAATATTATTATATTAGAACTAGGTATATAATAATTACACGATTCTTGCGAAAATTTTATATTTAATTAAATAAATAAATAATTTATTATAAATATATAATTTAACAAGAATTTTTTTTTTTTTTTTTTAGCTAAATTCATAGAATTAAATTATATAAAATAACATATTAATGTAACCATACAGGGATTACATATTATTTAAGATAATTTTTTTCCCTTTAATGGTCTTTATATTTCTTAAATACTTGCCCTCTTTGTAACTTAAAATAGTTTTTTATTTATCGTTGTAGATGCTATCTATATATATTATTTTGTTATATATTTATTTAGTTAATTAAGTACCTATATAGAAAAATGTGTTGACATGTATTTCTCGTACTTGAAGCCAGTTGACAATCCGTTTGGCGAACGATGGACTAAATTGCCAAGTCTGTTGCAGGGACATACCATGTCCATAATCACTTGAGCTCCTGCAACCTGAGTGGCTGGTTCCATTATGGCCGATTCTAAAAATACTACTGCACATTGAAACACCTCGTCTAAGTACATTTCTTGTGTTTCCATTTCTCTGAAAGACAATGGAATATTATAAACTATATTATACCATAAAATTACAAGTTTTATATTTATTCATGTAGGTACATAATAATTTCAAAATAACATAGGTATTATTGTTAAAACACTTTTTTGCGAATTAATAATTTTATATAATATGTACCAGTGGCGGTCAAACGGGGGGGATGAGGGGGATAGATTCCCTCCCATGAAGTTTTCTTAGATTCTGAGCGGAACGAAGAATGTACCTATTGGTTTTACAATGATATGTGTCTTTTCTTTTTGTTTTTATGTCTGAAGACACTTTTACTACCTACCCGAAATAATGCTCCGATTTTCACGAATGTTCGATTGCAAATTGGATGTAGTTTGTACTTTATTTTGGTCATTTTTCAAATTTCTCAAAATTGACCACATGCGACACAAAAAAAGGACGAAAAAATGAGCTAAATTTGTTTATAATAATAATTGTTAGGTAATTATAATAGTAAATTAGTAACCATAGTGATAATATAAATATTATTGAAACTAATAGCAACCATATATAAACAAAAATTTCCATTGTAAATCTCTAATACATCTTTGAGCACCTCCCCCTAGATCAAAGACTAAGGTCTATAATGAGAATTAACGAACCATTCGGTAATATATACATACTATTGTAAGGTGATTTTTTCCAATTACCACCTGTATTGTCTACATCGTTATACGATAATTTCAATGATCCGTTGTCAAAATATCCTAATGACATAGAAATGATATCAATCAAAAATATTTAGAAAACGTTTAAATTTTATGAGTTGGCAGAAATCATGAGACAAAAAGATGATAAAGAATTGGCATTAATGTTAATAAATTTAGCTAGAGGGCAAAACGACGAAAAAAAGGCATTTTTCACAAAAAGTGAAATTTCGAGGAATTCGGTTACAATATTTCACGATAACTCGAGCAATTTTAAAGTTAGAGATTTGAAAATTATATTGGATATTCACATAGAATATATATATATATATCATAAAATTTTGGAACTGTTACGTTAATTTTTCTACAAAATATAGGACGTTGAATATTTCGTTTTTATGTATATAAAATATTGTTATATTGTTATATTTTTTTTATAGTTTGATAAAATTGGTAATTTTTGGCATCAAGGTCTGAAAATTTTACTGAAGTATACTTACATATTACTAAACATCAAAATATTAGAGATTTCCCTATTCTCAATTTTTTTTATAAATATTGTTAAGAATAAAGTAGTCATTTACCTTAATTTTGTAAAAAAATTATATTAAGCATAACCATAAATTTGATTTTAAAGATTAAATAATGCGTGTTAAAAAATCAGCCACATCCCCCCCCCCCAGAACAAAATCATTTGACCGCAACTGTTATGTACACTGGTTTACATGATATAAAGTCATCGTACACATTCAGTGGCAAATGCCCCGGGCGCTTAATTTTAGGGGCGGGAAATTTATAGTTTAGCATTACACAAAACTGAAATCTTTTTATTTTTAATTTTATCTGGTATAACAAATTAGGTAGGTATTATAATAAAATTGTTCGAGCATGGAGCTCTTCAAAATGAACCGTCGTTATTGCGGGATTTTACGCGTTGCTAATCTGTCATTCGCAAGTCCATCTCCCCGTACGGGAACTCAATTAAAAGCGACTTTTGTCGCTATGGACTCTGTCTGTCGTCCGACAACCGTCGCACCGAATGTGTGCGTGGTTATATTTTCTCGGTCGTTCCCGTTGCCGTTGAAAACCTTTACGTTTTGGCCGGGTCGAGAAATCGCGGGTTGTGTGTTCCGGTGTTTTTGATACACCCTGTTATAATATGTGATTATTATTCGGTGCGTTCCGTTCTTTTTGATACACCCTGTTATATACGTAATATAAATATATTGTTAATTTTTTTCATTTTAGATTCTGAGCGAAGCAAAGGATGTATTGGTTTTACAATGATGTGTGTGAGTTTTTTTTTTTCATGTCTGAAGACACTATTCGAAATAATACTCCGATTTTTACGAATAGCATAGGTATGTTTTCGGTTGGAAAATGAAAGTAATTGGTACTTTATTTAGGTCATTTTACGAATTTCTCAAAATTGTAACTATGTGACAGAAAAACGACGAAAAACGGCATTTATCATGAAAACTGAAATTTTGAAGAATTCGATTTCAATATTTCACGATAACTCAGAACATTTTAAAGTTAGAGATTTGAAAATTGTATTGATTGTACACATAGGTACTATATATATGTGGTTAAATTTTGGAACCGTTACATTAATTTTTCTACAAAATATAGGACATTGGATATTTCGTAAAATTCTCGTTTTTATGTATATAATGTTTGATAAAATTGGCAATTGTGAGCATTTAGGTTTGACAATTTTACTGAAGTATATTTATATATTACTTAACATTAATTCAAATTAAAAAAATCCCTAGTCTGAATTTTTTTATATGTGGCCCGGTGGCCGCAGGTATGTGCTTCAGGCGCAATTTTTCTTAATCCGGCCCTGTCTGTAGGCTATATCGAATGGTTTTTAACGATGACAAGGTACGAATAGAATAAGACTCACTTCCTAGTTCGATTACTAAAATTCTGCGTCCAAACTCGTCGCGTTTCGGTAGAACGTGCAGAATATCTTGATCAAAAATATTCTTCACCAATTTAAGCGAGAGGTTTTTGTAGATGTTCTCGTGTTTCACTTTGAATTGGTAGTAATTTTTGATTTGCCTAATGCCATAAAATAAATCATAAATCATAATGTTTATAATAATATAGGTAATGAATAAATAAATTTGCTATATAATATACGGCTGTAATGCTGTATATTATTGTTGTTATCTACTTTATTGTTATATTTATATTATCAATTTTTATTGTTTTTAATAATATTGTTGGGAAAAATATTAAGTTGTAAATAATAATCATTACGATTATAGTGTTATACTGTTATCTACTATAACGAATCGGTCGCGAGATCGATAAGACAACGATCGGAATTCGTCCCTCTATCTTATTTTGAAAATAAAGAAAAATGTAAATGTAGTTGACCAGGCGATCTCGCGATCGATGCGGCTCGTCTTGTAATAAAATAATTAAAAAATGTGATTTGTGTTGAAGACAAAAAAATATAAATAATTAAATATACATAATTAAAATTAAAGTTTAGAAAATTGCATTATACTTATTATTAAAATTAATTGTGATGTGCCTTTCTAACGCCCAAACAATAATGTAATATAAAATGATAATATGTAAATATGTCGCGCCGATGCAGATGTTACGATGTTGCAGTTGTCTGCAACGACTCGCGTTGTGTTAGGTAATTCGTCGTCGTATAAGAAATCAAACGCAGTGGTTAATAAAAGCAGTAACTCGTACCAACATATAGGCGCAACTAGAGCCTAAATATTGGGGGTGCTAAAATTATGTAACAAAAAATAAACCGTGCCCCCACACCACCAAATGCTATTTCCCAATTATTTATGAATCACTATAACAATTCTAAAATTAAACAAATTTTATTATCCTAATAAGTAGACATTTACATTTTATATTTTTTCTAGGTTTCATGCAGCGTATTATCAATTTATTTTATTCATAGATTACAATATTATAAGACATTTAAACAAAATAGTTCTATATAAAACTTTAAAACTTAAAATTGACAGTATTTTAATATAATTATTATAGTTAGACCCATAGGCGAAATTTGGGGGGGACTTGAGGGGGCTAAGCCCCTCAAAATCAGCCATAGCCCCCCAAAAATGTTTGCAAAATATGACAATTTAATTCTAATATTTTATAATTAAATATTTTCGTGATGTAATTCTATAACATATTACATATCTATGTAATTTTTATTTTTGTTAAGGGGATTAGAAGCGTCGATTTTCATTCTCTGTCCAACACACATAAAATATAGGAATTTAGACGTTTTCTACTTTCAACGTTACGATCGATCTAGTTATGCGATAAGGGATCTGAAAACGGATTTGAATTCGTTAGAAAATCTACTTTAGATCTATTTCCCCACTTTTTTCATTTTTTTGTTCTAAATTCTTCAAAAATTGAATATTTATACATTTTTAAATAAAATTTGTTTCAACAACAATGAGAAGAAAATTTCATTGTGTCTAACACACGACAGACAGAGAAAAAAAGTCGACACTTCGGATCTCCATAACAATTTAAAAAGTTTTTGTTTAATTAATATTTAATAAATAAAATTAACTAATAAAAAAAATAAAATTAATTAAATTTTGTCTGATAAATAATTTATAAATTTTTTTATTCGATGATAATATTTTAATATAAAAATGTAATATGTATTCACTATTCATTATATATTTAATTATGTATATGTATATATATGTAAAAATACATACATGATATATTGATATGAATAAAAAAAAAAATATTGTTTTTATATTGTGATATAAATGATATTGAATTAGAAGTTTTCTTAAAATTTAATTCAGCCCTCACCCCAAAATTTTCACCCTAATTGCGCCTATGGTTAGACCTTAGAAAACAAGGGGTGCTAAATTATAACTCAGGGGTGCTAAAGACCCTCTTGCACCCTCCTAGTTGAGTCACTGCGTACCAATAGTATTATAACACAGTAAAACTAACCTAACCTAATAAATACTTTTATATCGACTTTCAAATAAAATTATATATATTTTATATTTTATTAACAATGTCCAATATTATGATAATAATTTTAAAACGATAGATTTATACGAGTATAATACAAAGTAAATAGTATAAATTATAAATTGAACGATTGAAATATAATTTCGTATGTTTCGGATAGTAATAATAATTATTATATATTTTAAAAAAATGATTGAATGCTGTTTTTAATTTCTTATGTTTTAAAACAACAAATAAAAAAGCTAATACTCGTACCTTCGAGTAATACTTTTAGTTCCTCAATTGATTTCTCTTGTTGTTCCGGCGTCTTCGTCATCCAATTCTAAACGGAGTTTGAAGTTTCCAATTCGAATACATGGAATTTTGTTCAAATCCGATAAAAATGCATCACATCCTATGTTTAAAACAGAAAATCATTTAAAATTATTAAAAATAAAATTATAGTCATCTCTCATCTGTTCAGATTTGTATACAATAATTTTAAAAATAATTAGAATAAATAATTTTGACTACTTAATGAAAATGGCACAAACATACAAGTATCAATAAATATATTTATTTAGTTTCTTTTAGTTATTTAGAAAATTAACTTTCACCACGTTTCACGAGAAATAATTGGTTGTTGTTGTTGTTGTTGTTGTTGTTGTTGTTGTTGTTGTTGTTGTTGTTGTTATAATACAATTCTCAAATTTTATCATGTTCACAATGTAATTAATTTTTTCGAAGTTTATTATTTTTCTTAGTCATAAATGTAGTACATTTTTTATATCTTTATCTTTCTGTATTCTTAGTGATAAAATGTCTTATAAATACAATATTTTATAATACAATTTTAATTAATATATCTTTGTATTACCCAAATCTGATATTATAAAATCATATTCGTTATATAAGTTGAAATAAATTTAATTTTCATTAATATTTGAAATATATTTATTTTTTCTTATACATTTAATTGTTCAAAGGGTTATAGATATATGTACATCTACACCTATATCTATAAGTATATTACTTTGTTTATAACATTAACACATTATTACAACATTACTGTTTATAACATAAATAAGTATTATAATATGTTAAAATCTAGGTTAAAATTTACTAAATTTAAGATAAAATTTGTTATTTTATTTGATTAATTATAAAAGAAAATTTAAGACAAATACATCTCTAAATTTGTAATAATATATAATATTTATTTTTATATTTTGAGCAAGTGAAAAAATCTATTGGTTTTACAATATGTCGTCTTTTTTTTCTTTATATGTTTGGAGACACTTTTTATCCGAAATAATGTTTCGATTTTAATGAATAACATATGCTACCGTCTTACCGGTTGAAAAGTGGATGTAGTTGGTACATTTTTTGGGTTATTTTTTGAATTTCTCATAATTGACACTATGCGATAGGAAAAACGACCATAAAAAAAAAAAAACCAAAAAAAGTCATTTTTAACGAAAACTGAAATTTCGCCGAATTTCATTTCAATATTTCACAATAACCGAGGCAATTTTAAACATAAGGACTTGAAAATGTTATTGAGTGTTCATATTAGTAACTATATATATATGTGATAAAATTTTGGAACCGTTACGTTAATTTTTCTACAATTTTTTTACATTAGAAAGTCTACTTTAGATCGACTTTCACACTTTTTTGAAATTTTCTTCTCGTTATTGTTGAAATAAATTTTATTTAAAAATGTGTAAATATTCAATTTTTGAAGAATTCAGGACAAATAAATGAAAAAAGTGGGAAAATCGATCTAAAGTAGACTTTCTAACGAATTCAAATTTCTTTTCAGATCCCTTATCGCAACTGGATCGATCGTAACGTTGAAAGTAGAAACCGTCTAAATCCGTATCATTAATTATGTGTGTTAGAGAGAGAAAGAAAATCAATGCTTTCAAGTTTCAACTGTAGTTTAAATAATTAAATAGGTAATAAAAATATTATAATATCTAACAAATAATATTATACGAGTATCCATACATGATACATACGATGATCAGTGGCGTTATTTTTGATGGTTAATAAACTTTGATGTCTCTTCGTGGAATTTCAAAAATTATTTACATTATAAACCGCACCTATATTAATATTTTTGTAATAACGTACATATTAATATGATTTAGATTGATATATTAAATTTGGCTATAAAAATATGGATTTTATTAAATCATTTAAAAACATATTACCCTATATATAAATTAACAATAGGTATATAGGTATGAAATTTATCTAAATTGTTCATTGTGGCGTATCGTTGAAGAATTAATTATATATTACTATAATTCATCACTATTCGTCTATTCCTGACGAGAAATAACTGTAAAATTATACCTATAGACAGTATACACTTCATGTGAGTAAGTACTCGGAAACATTTTACTTGTTTTAGTTGCACACATAAATAAAATAACATAAAAAATGATTTTTTTTTTTTAAAAAAACAAAACCGGTTTGACCGGTAAATAGGAAGAGGAACATATTATTATCACAGAATAGAATTATTGTTATGATTATTATTATTATTATTATTATTATTATACACTCATATATACTTTATGTACAGGACGATCAAAATGAGGGATTCAAAAATAAAATAAATCATAATTTAAAACAACATAATATAGTAACTACTGGCTGTTCTACAGTTTGAAATTCGATCACTCTGTATATGCGCTTGTCCTATATATATACATTCACAACGGAAACTTAACAATGAACATGCATGTATAATAATACTGGATAAAAGAAGGAAGCCGCTGCAGTATTTTACGTACATGTTATAAACAGCAGCTGTACCAGATATCCCTTGCTAAATCCCTACTTACAGTTGAGTCGGTCTGTCTGCATTATTTTCACGAAAATTGTTTCACGAATAGGTTAAAATAAAAAAATACTAATTATTTTTATACTACGATAAAAATGTATAGACGATTTTGAAATTTTTTTGAAATACGCAAAATAACGGTAGGTAAGTATTATTATTTTGCGTCCAATTTAATTTCAAATAATATTGTTTTACAAAAAAGATAAGAAAACCAACTTTCACCGATTAATATATAATATTATAACTTATAAGTACTACACGCGTATACTTATTATGTTATGTGTATGTACGACCAACTGGTTAAATTTATATTTTCGACATTCCATCGGGTATGAAAAGTTAAAAAACTTTACGATAAAAAGTGTCGAGACGATTATATAATATAATATTATATTATATGTTCTAAGAATTTATAACAATGAAATGAGATCCCTGGAACGATTTGTAACGTTTACTATGTACTCGTATTTCCTGCAGTTTTATATAATTTTACTTGAAGATACGTAAATAATATTTGAATTATATTTTTTTTTTTATATATTTTTTAGCTATCTGGCTTTTTCATACACCTCGTTAAACAATAATTATTAGTGTATTCGACTACATCATACATTTACGTCATTCAAATTCTCATCGAATGCTATAATTTTAAACGATAAATCGTTAATTTAAGTCTAAAATTAATTACGTTTAAATGGTTTAATAACAATTTACATTTTCGATCTCATTTATATAATAATATTTTATCCAGGAAATTGGATTTTCAATTTTCTAATGCCGTTTATTTCGTTTTTTTTTTTTTTTTTATTCGTAGTAATATAGATATTCATATATTATACTCAATTATATATATAAGAAATACGCGATATTTTTCTACGTTATTTGAATTCGTCGAATCGTGTAATTCTTTTAAGTATACGTTACGTATATGATATAATAGTGTATATTATATTATATAAGTTTCACAAGTCTCTACATACATGTGTCAAAAAATAAAGTAATCATTTTTTTTTCAACGCTTTATACAAATATTCAATTTTTTCAATAATTATTACTTTTACTATTTCGACTACCAACAAACAATATTTATAACACGAATACATAATATTATGTACCTATTTGTCAAAAAGTATAATGCTTTGCATTCTAATGTAAGAATAATATATTCAATTATGAAATTCAAAAAACACGATAGGTAAAAAAACGATTGCATAATGCCATCATATACCAACAATATAATATACGTTTTAATCGTATAATCCCCATTTTATGTTTCACATTGTATACGAATAACACGTTAGTGACAATAAAAAAACAATAATGATATTCATAAATATCAATTTAACAACGACGGAAATGCCTATTTAAGTACCTATTAAATACGTTAACAATATAAATTGTTTACTAAAAGAAAATAATAGAATCTAATAATACGAGTAGATCAATCCTTTTATTAGCTTTTTAAATTGGGGTTATAAAAGGTATTTTTTTTTTTTTTTTTTGGAAACGAAGATACCTATACCTTTCGGGACACATAATTAAATGACGAATGTACGCGTGCGCGTCTACACGTTGAAATTTAACAGTATAAACATTTTAGAATTATTGTGTACATACGTGTGGTTTTGTTAAAATTTGGCCTAATGAATTAAGAACAGAAGTTCCCAGCTTGGTAATATAATAAATAATAATAAATTAATAAATATTGTTATAATTTTGGGCAGTAATACTATATTACATAACGATGAACATTTGACGTATAAAATTCATTCATTTTTCAAGGTCATTGTGTCATTCAAACGTTCAGTATAAGCATTAAAATATGTAATAATTATATTTCAACATTGATTTATATTAATATTTTGTTCACACGATTACTCCTAAATTATTAGTAGGTAGTTAATAATTTTGTGGATATCATTATAGCCAAGTATGTTATGTTTAAAATTTCAATTTTACATTTTTTACATCATAGATAATCAATATAAATAATTTATAACGTCGAAATTAAAAAAAAAAACAATTAAATTACGATACATCCCGTAATATAATAATACATCAATACCACTCACGCGCGAACTGAGCTCTAAAATTGATAAACATGAAATCAAGTGACAAGTATTATATTATAAAATAGAAATAAAAATAAATAATAGATAATAATTATCATGAAAGCGTATTTATTTATTTATACATGCAATTTACTATGTTTTCGTTTCATTATATCAGTACATATAATAATTAATATATATTATACGAATACAAAATTTTGTAGCTTTCAAATTTTGTAGACGATATTATTATTAGAATTATAGCAAAAATTAAAATATGATCAAGAATCAAGTGTTAATTCACTGGATTTATAATAATTTTCACTCGTGTATACTCGTGTAATGATTTAGAATAATATTATAAGACATAATTATATAAAATCATTATTATATTATATTATAGTTGTTTAATTTGTTTTAAATTTTCAAAAATAATACGCAGAGGTTTTATTCTGGTATACCAACAGGAGTTTTCCAATTAGTTTTGAATTTAGATTTGGAAAATAATATTGAAATATATTCGTATATCTTAACAGATTAATTTATGATAATAATTTCAGAAGAATGCGTAAAACCAATAATTGTAAAACGATAATTAAGTTGAGTTTTCATAAGGTTGCTGTAATAGTAGGTACTTACCTACTATATTTAAAATTTATTGAATGAATTTACTGACACTCGATGAATTTATATGCAAAATCAGAAAATTAGTCCTCAATATAACGTAAAATGTTTAATGTAGAATGTATAATATAACGTTTGTTTTTCATGGCTTTACAGATAAAGCGGTTTTCGAATATATTTTATCGTTGCAACTATAATATAATAATAATAAAAATAATAACAATAATAATAATAATAATAATAATAATAATAATAATAATAATAGTACGTGTACAATATAAACGCAATCGTGAAAATATGCAATATTATACACAAGTAAGTAAATAGTATAAACGGATATGAGATAAATAATTAGTATTCATTTTATCATCCGAAATATAATGACGTATTGTATTGTAAACACATGCAGTCGACGAATTCAAAACAATTTCATCGCGTCGATGTTTGATTTAAAACAATATCGTAATTTGTTTGAAATTGGGCATAGTAACTATACGTTTAGCACCAGATCTCAACTGACTTAGTGTACGGCCAGACAGAACGCGTTTTTAGCGTGTTGAGCGTTTGTGCGATTTTATAATGTAAAGCGTTTTGTGGTCACACAAATAACGTGTAGAGCGATTTAAATATTTAATTAAATGATTTTCGAGCTTATCAAAATGCATCAAATCGAATTTAATTTAGTATCAACATGGCATTTTCTAAGAGAGCACGTATGTTTTTAATCAGTGAAAATAGTATGTTAAAATATGCAATAGAACAGTGGTTCTCAACCTTTTTTGATTTGTGTCACCTTTATTTATGATTATTATATACTTGATCACCCTACAATCGAAATATACAGTAATTAATAATTATGTTAATGTATTGAATATCAAGGTGTTAAAGGTGTTTATTAAACACAGGCTTCGACGTAATTGTCATTAAGACAGTAAGATTATATTTAAAAAAAAAAATAATAATTTCTCTTATTTTTTCTTATACCTTCAATAATTTGTGTCACCCTTACACTGAGATTATGTCACCCCAGGGAGACATGTCACCCCGGTTTAGAATCACTGCAAAAGAGGATAAAAACACACGTATTTGGGTTCATGACATCAACATAGAATGTGAAACTTTTGCTGAATATCATACATTTTATAAAAAATTACCACAGTATCCGCATAAATTTTTTGAATATTGTAGAATGTCATCTTCAATATTTTATATTATATTAAATTCAATAGGTACCTACATAATAAATTACAAAAGACACAATAATTAAATTATAGAAAAGTTATTAGTCTCGAAGAAAGACTTCTGGTCACATTATACGGTGAGTAATTCTACCCTTAATTAAGTATCTATACTAATTAATATTAACATAAAATTAAATGTAATTTGGTAATTATTTTGATACACTAGAAATGCCATAAACATTCGGGACACCTATGCAAATAATTATTTTAATAGTGAAACTGGAGAAGTTTCTTATTTTCAATGGAAAGTTTTATAATACATTATTTTATTATATTATTTATTTATTAATATTACATGATTTATAACAATATCATGATATTGTATAACAATTTTATATTTAATACTGACTGATACGTGTATACGATCTATATTTATTTATATTTTATATGTAACAATTAACTCGTTTATGGACTTATGGTGTATCGTGTATACGATAATTTTTAACTAGGTATTATTTAAGATTTTGTCGAATAAATAATTATAATTATTGATTACTTACAGTCAGTTTTCATTATAGTTCCAATTTCATCCCATAGTTTTTTTTATTTTAATACGATTTTTGAGTAGGGTCTCATCTCTAGGGTCCCAAATTGGCCTTCTCATTTCAATTAATGTAATAAGTTCATCATTAAATACATTCATATTGAAACGTATTATAATTTTAAAATACATTATATTATTATGTTTAAATTATGTTAACAGTTGAAGCATTTAACACTTACTGTCTAGTAAGTAGTAGTATCTACTGTCCAGCCTCCCGCATGAAATATTCTTATCTTATTATTATTATAATAAATACTTATTATGACGTTTCGTATAGATAATAGTAATTTCGTTTTTGGATTTTACGTTTAAAACGCTACGACCACCGTGCCAACGACTGCCTACGGAAACCAGTTCCGCGGCAGCAGGCACCGAGCGACGATACACTTCCGGCCCGGAGCAAGGCAGCAGTACCGCCGACCCGAATTCACGGTGGACGAGCCGTGACAACAACGACCAGCCGTACGACGTGGATCCAACCGTTGCAGTTCCTTTCCACGTTCCGGCACTGAGGAGTGCCCGATACCACCGGCGCGAATCAGCGACGATTTAAGCGAAACCCCACAGGCGCTTACAACCCGCAAGGGAAGTTGCCTGCCCGGGATCTTGGATACGGTGTCCCGGCCACTGTGCCAGTCTTCCGAGCACGTATCCAATCCCCCCACCCATATCTGTATATTTGTTTATATGTATATATCTCCATAATGTAAATAGCGAAGTTGCCGTCCGGTCGCTTAGCAAGCCTCACCGGCGGCGCTTAATACGCATTCCCTATAAATGTACCTATATTTGTATATATTAATTTAGAGAGCAATAAAGAAAAGTGATTACTCAACAACTGCGTGGTCATTATTACACGAGCGGACGGCTTATAGAAGCCGCTCCGTATCAAGTCATAAGTCGTTAGTCGTTTGTTGATAGTCATAAGTCGTTAGTTGTTTTTCGATAGTTATCAGTCGTTAGTTGTTTTTCGATAGTTATTAGTCGTTAGTTGTTTTTCGATAGTTATTAGTCGTTAATCGTTTTTCGATAGTTATTAGTCGTTAGTCGTTTTTCGATAGTGTTAATCATTAAGCCGTTTGTTGTTAGTTGGTCATGGTAATTGTAACCAACTGTTAGTCGGTTTTTTGGATTAAAATACAACTATTAGTCGATTATTAATATTATTCGGTAGTGCACATCACTAGTTTAGACGCAGCTGCACGCATAATTATTTATATTTGTTTATATAATGACGGTACCAAAAATTTTATTTTCCGTTATCGAAGACGAAAAATTAGTAGAAATGGTTGCCAAATTCGAGTGCTTGTATCATTTGGCTAGTCCATTATACGAGTACAAAAATCAACTAATCAAAGATGATGCTTGGAAAGAGGTTGCTGATATAATATAATTGAAAATCGTGATCATAATGTCGATTTATTTTTTAAAATTATTGCTATGTCTGTTAAAAAGCCTAATACAGAATTGATTAATGAAGCGAAAATGAAATCACTACAAATGGTTTTTGATTTAGAAAGACGTAATACATTTGTTCATTTACCACAGTATTCATCATCGTCAAGTTCAAATAGTTTTACATTACAGACAGTAGCAAATTTGAATGAAAATAGAAATAGCTTTGATTCACAATATATTTATGATAAAAATGAACTTAATTATGAAAAATTATAATTTTTATATTATTTACAATAAATTTATTATTTATTATAAAAAAATAATAATATATCAAATACATAATAATTTTTTTTTTTTACTTACCTCAATGTTATAGCGAATTTTTCAGCTGCAGTAATAGGGTACGGATGTCGATTTGTAGAATCCACAGTTATATCATTTTTAATTAGATCTAGGACGTAATTAAATTGATTAACGTGTAACCTAAAAAATTCCCGAAATTTCTGTTCGTCCTGTATTAAATGTCGATTTATTAATATTTCAAAAAATCCTTCATTAGGCCTTGATTTAAACAATGGATGCACATTTTCATTTTTTTTTTTCTGTCTAACCCCCCCACACCCCCCTTAAGATCGCCCCTGGTTGTATAATACTCGTATTTATATTTCAATAGTTTATAATCTTGTTCCATTGTGATGCGTTCCGTGTATGTATATCTATTGTTTATATGTGTCAATAGTTCATATTGATATGTGTCACGCGTATTATCTTCGTTCGGCCGTTCGTATTATACTGGTATTCGTGTTATAAAATTTATACAACAATCCTTTCATCAAAAATGATCTGTATTCGAATACGTCGGCGCTCGTTTCTCTTATGGGCAATTGCAGGGGTGGATAGGTAGTTTTTTTGTTACAGGGAAAAATTTTAAAAAGGCCACCAAAATAAAAAAAATTGCTCGCGTTGCTCGCATTATTCATATATTCTTATTTTAAAATAATAACTTGTAAAATTGTTAAAAATCGAATGGTGCCAAGGGGAGCCACTGACATTATACAAGATGAGGGCCCACAGGGAAAATCCCTTTTCCCTATGGGCCTATCCACCCCTGGATACGGTGACACCAAGAAAACAGTATCTTATACTAAATAGACACGTGCGTCAGACGCATCATAGGAATCATACCAAAAAATAATAGACGCGTGCGTCTGACGCGTCATAGGAATCGCACCTTAAACGTTCAAACAAGAATCGCACGCTAAAAACGCGTTCTGTCTGGCCGTACACTTACAATGGTCAAAATTTAGTCTTAAATAGTATTATAATATTGTCTTAAGTGGTAAATATTATTAAACATAAAAATAATAATTATTGTTATAATTAAATAGTTTTAATAACAATTAACAATTAATGACTAATGACTAATAATAAGTTACAATGTTCACAATAACAATATAATTATTAATCTTAATATGTAATATTGTACTTATAGTATCATCTAATGTAATAGATATGACAATAATAATAATAATATTAATAATAAAATGGAACAAAGGTTCACAATACTACCGCCCTTAATGATTAAGATTATTGAGTTTTTTTTTTATATAATATATAAAAATAAATGATAATTTTAATAAGTTATATAACTTGAAAATATTTACATATAATTATTCTAATCCTAAATTACGTCTACGTGATCTAGTGTCGTAATATATTCTATGATTTTTTGTAGGGGAAGATGATGGTTGATCTATTATTATTTCTCTTATAGCTAATGGTAAATTTTCATTTTTTAAATGTAAATTTTGTTATGCCTTTTACAATAAGTATAATATGTATATCTTATAATCATTATTACTAGACCTCGGATGTTAATGACCAAAAAGTCATTGAAATATGCATTTAAAAATATCAAAACATGTAATTTTATGCTTTAAAATGTATTAAATATATCTAGGTATTTTTTTAAAAAGTATATGCAAAAAAAGGGGTTCATATTAATTAAAAATAAATTGTATACCTACTCCTTTAAATGTGTATATTTAAAACTATTTTATTGCATAATACACAAGGATATAAAATATGAATAGTAGTAAATAGTAGATTAATCAAAATTAAATTGTATATACAGGGCCGAACTTAAGAGTCTCAGGGCCCCAAGGCAGCAACTAAAAAGTTAATTAGCAATTAAGTCTCTTATCTTCTATATTAGATCTAAAATAATTTTTAATTATTCTTTTAAAGAGCTGAAAAAGGCCCCAAAAAGACAAGGGCCCCTAGGCAGTTGCCTATGTTGCCTAGGCGGAAGTACGGCTCTGTGTATATAGGTTAAGTAGGTAAAGTTTAAATATCAGGATTACACTGTATAACAATTATTTTGCTGATATTTTCAAATTTTAAAGATCTTCGACGATCTGCCAGTAGGTTTTTAAATATTGAAAATGACCGTTCCGTGTCTACAGAATTGATTAGTGCGTACTTATATAGTTAACAATATCGTTAATATCCATAACATCAGGCAGTCCATCAAATGAGTCTGTTATGCCATCGAGTATTTTAGAAATTTTGGATAATACTTTAAACCCTGAATTTTGTCTAAGACCTTTTGTAATTTTGTGTACATTGGTATACCCTGAAGAGCAAATGCTCCAATTTAAAAATTTTCTGAAACTACATTTATAACTGTAACCGAATTGGATAGAGTTTTCCCTTTTCTTCAGGAGATGTTAGAGCCGATGATAAGAACGAAAAATTTGATTTTATCAATACTTAATATGCTATTAAATTGAGAAATAATTAATATATGCATTTATATGCAATTATTATTTATATTTATATACAAGTTAGAGAATTGAAATTTTTATTAGGTATTCACATAGGTATTATATATATGTGGTAAAATTTTGGAACCGTTACGTTAAATTTTCTACAAAATATAGGACTTATATGAAAAATGACGAGAGAATTCTCGTTTTTATGTATACAATTTTTAATAAAATTGGCCAATTTCGGCATCAAGGTCTGACAATTTTACTGAAGTATATTTACATATTACTAAAAATCATATCAAAATATTAGAAAAATCCCCTAGTCTCAATTTTTTTTTTTATATAGCTATTTAAATTTGATATTTTTAGTTAGTTGAAATCTCGAAGATATTATGAAAAAAATTACGAAAAATATATTACTACGTATATTACTACATCACTATGTACGTGGGTAGTACTAGGTACTGGTACTTACATAGAATTAACAAAAGAAATTAACTAATATTTTTTTTTCTTCATAGATTTTCTAAGCATATACTGTAATGGAGTGCTTAATGCCTATTATATTTTTTTAACAAAATGAGAAAAATTCTATGAAAGGACTAGCCAGTTTCTCCTTTGATATAATTATTACACAATTATTATTTATTAGAAAAAATTTATCATCTATATTAGAATCATAAAATAGGTACATTGTGTTAAAATTATGAAAATTTAAATAAAAAACGAATTATCATCAAAATAATTGATATAGAATAACACATACACAGGTTACCGTGATAACCATAAGCGTGGGCAGGATTTTATTGCAGGGTGTGCAAAAGCCAAATAAATTTTATTGGGAAATATAGAATTATACATTAACTAATTACAACAATATCAGATAAATATTCTCTAAATTGATTAAAACTTAATATAAAATATTTAAGTTTTAGTACTTATATTCGTATAAATTATGTTTGATAATGTTTTGATTGGCAATTTTAGTTTTAGCTTTGGGCATAATGGTCTGAAAATTTTACTGAAGTATACTTACATATTATTTAACATCATATAAAAATATTAGAAAAATCTCTTGTCTCAATTTTTTTATAGTTGTTTAAAGTTGATAATAATTTAGTTTCATCGAAAATATGAAAAAAATGACGAAAAAACGGCATTATCTGACTAACTTCGCTCAGAATCGTTTTTCGAATGCAATGTTAACATTGCATTCAAATTATAATTAAAATTAAACACTAAGATTTGCACACCTATATTCCTGCGGCAGGGGTACCAGCTCGTCTTTTTCTCTTTGGGTTTAAAAAAATTCAATAATGTACCTATTTTGTTTCTTTGAAGCCATTTTAGATATTTATAATTTACATCAAGTCATCAAATAATGTAAATCGCAAATTAAATTATAGAATAATTATTACATTTAACTTAATTGCTTAAAGATTAATCAAAATTCAAAAGGTATGACAATACATTATTTCACTTCAAAATAATTGAAAATCAGAAAATTATACCTGCCAAATTTTTTACATTGAATAATATCAACTCATTGCATATTACTTCGTTGCATATATATATATATATAGACGACAGACCTATATTAAAAGATCTATGCATAAATATAATAATCAAATGATAAAAACTTGGACCATATTATACAGCACGATTATCTTTAATCGTGTTATAATAGGTACACTAGGTACAGTATACGCAAGGTTTATAGATTATACTAATAATAAAAATATATAGTACGAGTATAATCTATAAACCTTGCAGTAATGCAGTATACGTGTGTCGTAATATCATATGAACTAACTAAGGATAAAAATATACTTACCTATACATCATGATAATAATAATGACTACGTCCTTTTTTTATGATAAAGACACATAGATAATATTCTTATTTCGTAATATAAAAAATGTATACGTAAAATAAAATATAAATATAATATTTGTAAACAAATTATAATTTTAAAATAGTTAGAACTTTATGCAGGGTTTGCAGCTGCACACCCTGCACACCCCGTGCGCACGCCTATGGTGATAACATATGGTAACCGAACGTAACAGATTGTAGTGACCCCACGTAGGCATAATAAGTTTAACTAATCCTTATACGCAGTGACACAATGCAACACGTTCTACGTTGAAATGACAAAGTCAGTTCCACCTGGTGTCTCGAAGTACTTCAGTAATTGTAATAAAAATAGACAACTTTATAAAGTTAAAATATAAAGTATAGTTTATTAAAAAAAAATGAAATATTACAATAAAATAAAATTTGTAGACAGTGTTTGTACACTGCCTGAGATAGTTATAAAAGTATTCTTAATTAAATAAATTACTCATCAGTCGACTCATACGATAAGTATGGATATCGTCAAACGGCGTTTCGTTTCTAGAAGTACAAAATAACATCTAAAAAAAAAGTTATACCATCACCCCCATGTTTATAGTAGGTCCAGATGAATTTAGAATAAAGGAAAGGAGTGTTTAGTTGTTGCGACCATCTGCGTCGTGAGAAAAACAAAATATGTTTTTCTGGGTCGTAGGCGTTGTCTTTGTAAAATGACGAACGAACGATGAGTTCGTGCGCCCCGAAGTTGATTTCTGGCCTACAATTAGTTCATATATGTAGGTGTACTTATATAATATTGTGCGTCTCCGAGTGGTAAACAGCAATTAAATGTGTAATGTGTTTACGAAGACGTCGCGGTCGTACACCCCGGTGTGAAAGAGTTCCAGATGGTCTTCAAAATAGTTTGTGGACTTATATGATAACGTGCGTCTCTTAGTGGTAAACAATAATTAAATGTGTTTACGGCGATAGTCGCGCCCCGTTGTCGAATTTGAGTAAATTGTATTGTGCCAGCGTGAACAACATCTGCCGATAATTACTATTCTTACGATTATATTAATAATATTAAAAAAAATAAATAGGTAGTAATAACCCTTGGGTTTACTACAAGATGATTAAAAAACGCAACCGACGAAAGTTATTAATCTTAAGCAATGCTTTTACTTATAACTTATAAAAATAAAAGTATAGCTTAAACTTAATTATGAATACCAATGATTAAGCATTACTTTTAAAAGTAACGAATAAGATTAGATTTTTAAAGAATCGTCTATGAATACGGCCATTTAGAATCCATACGTACTCGTATATACGTATGAAATTTCAACGAATTCGATTTCAATGTTTCACGATAACTCGACCAATTTTAAAGTTGGAAACTTGAAAATTTTATTGGGTGTTCACACAGGTACTATATATATATATGGTAAAATTTTGGTTAATTTTTCTATAAAATATAGAACATTGAATATTTCGTAAAATTCTCGTTTTTATGTATATAATGTTTGATAAAATTTGCAATTTTGGGCATTTAGATCTGAAAATTTTACTGCGAAGTATACTTTACATATTACTTAACATTATAACATCATACCAAAATATTAGAAAAATCCCTAGTCTCAATTTTTTTTATAGTTGTTTAAAGTTGATATTTTTAGTTTAATCGAAAATCTTATGAAAAAAAATTGACCCTAAGCGGTAGATAAAACGATGAAAAAATGACGAAAAAACGGCAATATATTAATTAAATATTAAATAAATAATTATAAATAATAATAATAATAATTATAATAAATATTAATCAATACCTACATTATCCGACTGAACTTCGCACAGAATTCGTTTTTTCGAATGCAATGATTAACATTGCATTCAAATTATATAATTAAAATTAAACACTATGATTTGCACAACTATATCCCTGCGGCAGGAGTATCAGCAGTCATGTCAGTGTAATGACAACCGGTTATTATGACCTATTTTCTTTAGTCCCTTGAACGTCATTATAAACGGTTTCTACTATATAAGAACTAACTATCTAAGGATAAAAATATATACTATACCTACTTACATCATGATAATAATAATGACTACCGCCTTTTTCGTGATAAAGACACATTATAGATAATAATATATTCATATTGTAACATAAAAAATGTATTTAGTGCGTACATAAATGTATACGTAATATAAAATATAAATTATAATATTTGTAAGCAAATTATAAATTTAAAATGGTTAAAATTTTTTGTAGGGTGTGCAGCTGCACACACCCTGCACACCCGGTGTGCACGTCTATGATTATTAATATAATAATAGGTTTGTGAAATATACGCGTTCATTCAATAAAAATAATAATAATAATAATAATAATAACAATAAAAATAATAATAATAATAATAAGAATAATAATAATAATAATAATAATAATAATAATAATAATAATAATAAGAATAATAATAATAATAATAATAATAATATATAAACACGCCGAAACTCAAACACTGTAAAAATATACGAAATGTTTGATTTTCAACCCTTTACCCTCCATTTATTGTACATATACATGCGTATGTACACATATTATATAGTATTAAACTATTAATGATCATTCGCCATCGTTTCGTATTATAATAATAAAATAATATTATAATTTATCGGACAAATAAGGCATGGCACCCGGTTTACGCGCCAGGAGCCACACGTATTATATTATAATATGCAGCATTGCAGCGTATAATATACGATATACGTATTTGCGTACATACGAAAATCATTTCTAACTCGACGCGTATATTATTATGCCTTTAGGGTTTTATAAATGTATAGCCAGGGCCGGATCTTAACTTTTTAACACCCGGGGAAAATTAAAAATATACGCCCTTTTCAGGAAATTTCAGTGAAATGACCAGAATTAGTATTATTTTTTTTTTATGAAAAATCAAGCACACTCACATAGTAGTGTGAGCACCAACCATTTATAAAGCTGTTTGCAATATACTGGACCAATAAATTATTTATCACAAATTATTTGAACAATATTTATAGTTTAAGTATTGACTTGTGGATAATATATTTAAATAAATAAAAACCCAAATCCACAAAAAATTTACTTTTATTTTAAGCAAATACGTATTTCGGTAACAAAGTTGTCATCATGGCAAATTTTGCACTGTTTTTATTTATTTGAACAATTTTAGCTTGAAAACCAAAAAAAATTAATTTTTATATAATCAAGTAATATTTTTAAAAGAACTTCTTAATGGTGTATTTAAAGCTAAAATCTATGGTTAATATTTCTAAGTTTCAGGTTTAGAAAAAATAATATTGGTAATAATAACATTTATGACTTTTGTTTCAAAGTGCATTTTAAAATTTAAAACCTTTAAAATACGCCCACGAAAATTATACGCCCGGGGATAAATCCCCGACTTCCCCCCTAGATCCGGCCTGTGTATAGCATATGAATGGCGGGGATAGACAGCAGACAGGTTATATTATTATTAAACGCGCGTATAAATATTTTTATTTTCGCAGAATAATCTTCCTTTTTTTTACCCCTCGGACTTCGGTTGAATAAAAATAATATCCGATGCGTTCGTTTTATAATATAATGACTAATGAGCAATATAAACGTGTCCGTAATACAATACAGTGGATATACGATTAAATATTATAATAACCTTCATTAACGCCCTAGGGCAATTATATTTTGGCTATTGAAAACTGTACCTTTACCTATATAATTCACTAATTATTTCCCAATATTAATAATAGACAATAGTTATAATATCAATTTATAATGAATGTTATTTGTTTTTAGAACCAAATTCTAAATTATTATTTTACTTTGTTTCACAATGATGTGTGTCCTTTTTTTTCTTTTTTTATTCTGAAGACACTTTTACTAGGTAGTAGGTACCCGAAATAATACTTCGATTTAAATAATGATATTATAATGTGTTTTGTGCGGCGCGCAGTCATTTACATTTTAGTATTTTACGACCCTCTTTTTACTCGAACACAATATTATAATATAATGAAATTATAATATTATAAATTACATTATAATAACGATGACATAATATATTATTAATAATTAATATACCTATCTTTTATTTGTTCTACGCGCATAAAGCATATTATAATACGTTATATTATAATAAATGCTATACCTTATTATTATTATTAATATTATTATTATACGCAAAATATTAAATGGATGTAACGACGATAATATTATATTTTATAATATAATACCTATTGTTTGTCGGCATTTAAAAAGAAAGCGGAAGCGAAAAATATATGTAGCAATGAGCTTTTAAAACGCAAATGTGTCCTTTATTACGTCTAGGTCTACAAACCTATATAGCTATGTACGATGTACCTATATAATATTGAGAGTTAAACGCGGTATACGGTTAGGTAATATATGCGGTAACCAACAAGTAAATCCCCCCCGTTGATGTATTATCGCATATACGCGTACGTGACGGTGGAGCCCCGGTGCTAATTATTCTAAACGGTGTTAATCCATGTAAACCGATTCGATTCAGACGATAATGCATATTAAATATTTACCATTTGACGTTTAAATTTATACTTCCGAGGGCTTTTAGATTCTGAGCGAAGCGAAGAATGTATTGGTTTTACAATGATGTGTGATTTTTTTTTGTTGTTTTTTTTTTTTTTTTTTTTTTTATTCTGTAAACATTTTTACTACCCGAAATAATGCTCCGATTATCACGAATAGGGTATGTTTCCGGTAGCAAAGTGGATGTAGATGGTACTTTATTTAGGTCATTTTTCGAATTTTTCAAAATTGACTATAAGCGGTAGAAAAAACTTCGAAAAAATGACGAAAAAACGGCATTTTTCACGAAAAATGAAATTTTGACGAATTCAATTTCTATATTTCTCGATAACTCGGGCAATTTTTAAGATAGAGACTTGAAAATTTTTTTGGGTGCTCACATAGCTATTATATATATGTAGTAAAATTTTGGAACCGTTACATTAATTTTTCTACAAAATATTGGACTTTGAATATTTCGTAAAATTCTCGTTTTTACGTATATAATGTTTGATAAAATTGGCAATTTTTGGTATTAGGGTCTGAAAATTTTACTGAAGTATACTTACATATTACATAACATCATACTAAAATATTAGAAAAATCCCTAATCTCAATTTTTTTTTATAGCTGTTTTAAGTTGATATTTTTAGTTCAAACGAAAATTATAATCTGACTGAACTTCGCTCAGAATCGTTTTTACGAATGCAATGGTTTATCATTGCATTCAAATTCTAATTAAAATTAAACGCTATGATTCGCACACTTGTATCCTGTGCGGCTGGAGTATCAGCTCTTTTTTTAATAATAATCTTATACGGAAAAATATTGAGTTAATGAGTTTAAAAATTATTTTATTAAAAAATTCAATTAATTCGAACAATAATAATAATATGTATTATTATTTTAGTAATGCGAATTGCCAATTGGACGTCGAATTCCACGTCCAACACGCGATCGTTTTGTCGTTTTATATTATACGTGTATAATTTATTATAATTTTATCAAATACGCCGGCATACGGCATCATGAAATTAAACTAAATGACGTATAAAAACCAAGGAGAAATAATATAATATTATATTTTCGCGGTATGAAATGCAACGTTTGTATAATGTATTATAAATTTATAATATTTTATATAACGATGTATACACACGTATTACCTACACATTGGCGGAAATCGGGGGGGGGGGGCTTGAGGGGGCTTAGTCCCCCCAAGATCCTGACAAGCCTCCTTAAAAATTATTACCAAAGCATTAAAATGTACTTAAACACCACATAATAAATTGCTTTTATATTGTAAATTTGATTATAAAATATAAAATTTATAATATACGAGTATATTACATTTTATAATTTTATATAGGTATTATTTAAAGTTAAAAATTAAAATACAGAACACAGTTCAATTGATTTATTTTTCGTCCATTGAATAATAATTATTTTTATTGCCAATTTAGTATTTTTATTTGGAATACCTATAAACTCATATAATATTCTAAATAATATAAATTTATAGAAAAACCAAAACTGTCTATTGTGATGGTGCCTCATCGTGAAGTCATGACGCAATGGACGCAAAAATGTGGAAATGTTATTTATACACATCATATTGTATTTTACAGTTTTATATCCAGTATTGGTTAATAGGTTACCTATTACTTATAACTTATTAAAATCAAGGATGATGGTCTTAAAATAAAATAAATATTTTAATTTTTGTTATACATTATACAATGTGTATTTTATACAGTAGTATAAATATTAAAAATTAATCTATTTATCCAAAATAAAAATTAATTAATTATATTATAATTATTATATACTTACTCTTTACTTACATAAATATAATATTATGTTTGTGCTATGTATTTAAATATAAAGTATTTTAAGTGTTTACGTGATAGTACCCTTTATAAACTTAAATCAAAGTCGAACATGGCATAGGTAACTTTTATATCCGATCTAACATACAAATTTCCAAAATTCATGTTTACTCACGTGTATGAATTAATATTAATTACTCAGTATTTTAGTATTCAGTAGTTCAGTAAATTTAGAATTTATTAAGAGTTGGTATTGATATCTTAACTACAGTTAGGTTTATGATGAAATATTGTAGCCCCCCCAACTTCATCAATGGATTTCCGCCTATGTACCTACATAATATAATAATATAGTTTTCGATCAGCGAATCTTGCGAAAAGTAACGTGTTGCACAGACTCCGCACGTACCTATATATTATATTATTATTATAACTTCGTACGTATATCCATAAGCGCGTCTAAACCTCCATGGCTGGGTCGGCCGGTTAAAAAACTAGTTAAATTTAATGCATAATCTTAGACATGGCAGTGATTTTAGATAATAAAATGATTTTATTATTAATGTGCATTATTTCCCTCTTTCTCTATTATTTTTCTGACAACATTGTTTATTTAATTCGCGGTTTTTTAAAATTCAAGATTTTGGTATTATTATTAATTAAAAATTATTACTAATAAATAAAAATTACACTCTAAACAATTTTATAGGTAGGTAGTAGAAATGCTACAATTTTTTTTGAAAAATTGACTAAAAGATGCAGCCGTGGTTAAATATATGGTACCTACTTAAAATAACCTTTATTATAACTACTTTCATTTTCATTTAATCCTCGAAATGAACGTCCACCAATACCTAAACACAGAGTTATATTATATCAATTACCTAAACGATTAATGATTTGTCTGTTTTTTTATAATCTTTCCTGTTCTTTTATCAAGTTTCAACCACGGTAGATTATTATTTGCCAAGAGGCCGAGAATTAAGTCACTGGGGAGGCCGGTGCCCACCCAGCATATGCGTATATCTTAAGAAATCTCTATATATATACGTTATTATATACGACGTATAGAATAATAAGAAACGTTTATGCAGACACGGGACGGGCGAATAGGAGATATTATTCCGTTTAGGTATAGATTTGTTTCCCGAGGAAATTGAAACAAGTTTATTTTCATAAACTTTGAAACTAAACCGCATCTAACGTGTATAAAGTATAATAGGTACTATTTTATTATAATAATATAGAACTAGGGTTGTGTATATATAATATATAATTATTAATTATTTTATATATAAATATTAATATATTAATATATATAAATATTAATATATTAATATATATAAATATTAATATATTAATATATATAAATATATTAATATTTATTATATATAATATAATATATGCATAATGCATGACGTTGATATTGTACTATTTCATAATATTAATATTTCAAATACTTGTTATTATATATACTCAGATGATACCTATGTGATAAAAGAAAAAAAACCTTTCGTATAAATTATAATATATACCGCAATATTGAAATATTATATTATAATACTGTACGATAATATTTTACAGATTAAAATTTCGTAACGCACCAAACAATATTAATGATATTATCCTTGGGTTTTTTTATTTTTTATATATATATATATAATCTATAGTGTAATGATATTATGAAATATCATCATTTATTCATTTTCTTTTAATTGTAATTTTAATAAAAAATTGTTAATATTGTTTAAATAACGATCAACTTTTAATCAAATTTCATTATATTTAAATAATTTAATAAAATAATCAACATATATCGAAACACCGTCACAGTCTGAATAGGCAACTCTTTATGAAACACATATACATAACGTCGAAGACGGCGATCATGTAGGTATACTCATTACTCAGATAATACCACAATAAATTTGTTTATATTATTAAAATAAATAAGCGACACCGGCAATATAACAACGCATTTCTATATGCAATAAAAAAGTAACCAAAGTCGGCGACTAGAGGATTAATAATAATAACTCAACATAATTAATCGGCCTGTTGAAAAAAATCAATATTTTATCATTTTATATAAACATAAACCATAAGCTATTCATTAACACGACATAATGCATCGTGGGTAAAGCCTTTCTGTAGATCGAACCAAAAAGGTTATAAATACGACCCGACGACACCTACCAGCAAGCAGTGTTGGTCCGTAGTCTTGGCTGCCAACACCGCCGTACGCTACCCATTTTCAAGAGGACTTATTTGGGAAGTTGTTGACGGTGTTTCGACATATACAAGATTCATTCATCAGCAAACTCACCAGCTTTGTTTATTTCTCTTATACAACCTACGAGTTCAACTCCACTTTCAGTCATCTTCGCTGGAGTCAAAGTAGTGATTATTATTATTTTTATATAGCCATTTGTGGTTTTACGAATCATCTGATTCGTGAAGTCACAATTAACACGCTTATATATTAAGATATAACTAAAATCTAAAATAATATAACTCGAATAAGAGTGTAATTAATTGTTGTGTCGAAAATAAACTCTTCTTTTAAATAACAGCCAAGATACATTTATATCTTATTTCACAATAAAAATAACATCAAATAAAATTACGAGTAAATTTATAAAGTAACGTAACTAATAATTATTATTAATTAAATTAATTTAGTATTGATGTGTCACTTATTAATATTCGTATAATTATATATATCTTGGTGACTTTAGAATTCACTACCCCGAAACCCTTCCGACACATGAAGGAAGGTAATAATACTTAAATTAATATTCTTTATAATAACACTATTCCCTCAACCAAGCAACCAACCCATCAAATACCTACCATATATTACCATCCTTTCTTCCCCTTTCTTTTTTTCTTAATTTTTTCGTGTTATAACAATAGTGTGTGTGTGTATTACCCCGGTTATTTAAAATAATAATATTATGTCGTTCTCGGGGAATAATACTTTAATTTTAATATAGAAAATTGACAAAATAATATTATACAATAGGTATATAATATTATGTTACCGGAAATGTTGACAATTAGAAAATGATGACAATTCCTATTCAATGTTGACAATTCCTAAAAGAGTTAGGAATTGTCCACTTGACTATGAAATTTTAACATTTCCTAGCAATAGAAGGCCAAATGAATTAATAAAATATATTATACATCATATTGCATATCGCACATATTACATATTAATATATTATATTATCACAACTTAAACCACCGTCACACTTGGAATTGCAAATTTTAAATATAGATTTGCATGCACGTCTACTTGTTTTGCATTGGCACCTAGCATAACATTTTAATTTTAACTACAAATAATAATTCCAATACAGAAAAACGTAATATTAATATCTGTATTATAGGTACTTATAGGTTATTTTATGTAAAACAAAAAAATAAAAATAAATAAATTACTCTAATACCTACTGTTAATTCCTAAAGTCTCCAGGAAATGATGACAACATACCTAGTCAATGTTGACAATTCCTAAAAGAGTTAGGAATTGTCAACTTTGACTAGGAATGGTCATCATTTCCTGAAATGTCAACTAAAATTCTGTTTTTACACGAAAATAACACACGTACCTATATTATACGCGGTTTTATCGGCGAGTATATTACCGCTGCAACAACAGCTCGACTAAATAAACATCTCACGTTTTTCAACCTATATTATAATAATATAATATAATTGCCCATAAGAGAAACGCGCGCCGACGACGGGAATGGCGTATTCGAATACAGAACATTTTTGATGAAAGGATTGTTGTATACATTTTATAACACGAATATCAGTATAATACGAACGGCCGGAAGAAGATAATACGCGTGACACATATCAATATGAACTATTGACACATATCAATATGACCTATTGACCATTATCAATAATAGATATACATACACGGAACGCATCACAATGGAATTTCGGAACAAGATTATAAACCTTATTGAAATATAAATACGAGTATTATACAACTGCGATGTAACAATTGACTTAAGACTTAAGTATAAGGTCTATGGATGTAACATATCATAATATATTTGTTGGTTTCGCATAATATAATCATTGATTATAAAAATACTAATAGATCGCTCAATGGACGAGCTCTTCATCACTACGGGATGGCGTTTGGCTGCGAGAATGATGTGATAAGAGTGCGTGCGCTAGCGTACGGAGCAGTGCCGGCCCTAAGGGGGGCGAGCGGTGCGACCGCACCGGGCCCCGTGTTAGCGGGTCCATGCAGCCTTTAAGTATACGGTATACCAGTAAATAATATCACGAAAAAAATGCATAATTACTAAAATATAAATATATTTGTTGAAAAAAAAGCGAGAAAAAAAATTTTTAAAGCATAAAATTGGATATAATTAATGATTTTTGTTATTTATTTATGTATTTTTTGTAACAATTGTAAAATTAAACAAGTTAATGAAGTTTTTATTTTTTATTTATATATTTTTTGTATCATTTATAAAATTAAACATATTAAATATAAAAAAATTGGCTTTCTATTATACGACTATAAAACTTGTAAAACTATATGGGACCCTGCAAAAATCTGCACCGGGCCCCATAATACATAGGGTCGGCACTGGTACGGAGCTGCAGCTGCATATAAATATGACGGGGCTTTACTTGTCTATATCTCCCATGTAATATTATGATTCGCATTTACCACAAATATACTATAAAATAATCCATGAAATAAAGGACTAAAATTAGTTTCAAAAGAAATTGATTTAACGAGTATTTACCGAGTTCTCACTAGATACTACTTTTATTTAGGTATGCTAGTTACTATAGTTAGTACCTAGTTTTAATAGATATAAATAAATATTTAATAAATGGTGAATATTGCTATAGATATGTATTTTTTTTTTTTTTTTTTTTTTGCATTTAAATATTTGTACTATTTAACTATAGGTATTGTATTATTACAGTGGCGTATCCGGAATGACTTTATGGGGGTGGTTACAAGAATAAAAAATATCTACAACATATACATAATATATAAATATTAATATATTATCTATATAACTATGTATACAAATTGTTATCATGTTGTCATTATTATAAAAATAACATACCTACTCGTATTTACAATATTACAGTTAATAATAATATTAAAAACAAAATATCCATACAATTATTTAATATCTATTAAAATAAATTTCATTTATAATTTATAAAATTAAATTTTAGATTCTGATCCAAGCGAAGAATGTATTGGTTTAACAATGATGTAGGTATGTCTTTTTTTTTTATGTCTGAAGACACTTTTACTACTTACTCGAAATAATGCTCCGATTTTCACGAATAGCTGCACACCCTGCAAAATTTTTTAACTATTTTAAATTTATAATTTGTTTACATATATTATATTATTTTATATTTTATTTTACTTATACATTTAATTGTGTATACTAAATACATTTTTTATGTTACAATATAAAAATATTATCTATAATGTGTTATTATCACGAAAAAGACCATATAGTAATTATTATTATCATTATGTATAGTATATATTTTTATCCTAGTTAGTTCATAGTTTCATACGACGTACGTATACTATATACTGTACCTATTATAACACAATTAAAGATAATCGTGCTGTATAATAATGGTCCAAGTTTTTATCATTAGATTTTTATATTTATGAATAGACCTTTTAATAGGTCTAGGTACGTATATATGCAACGAAGTAATATGCAATGAGCCAATGAGTTGATATAATTCATTGTAAAAAATTTGGCAGACATAATTTTCCCTACAATTTAGTGTGTTTAACACTTTTCTGATTATCATTTATTTTGAAGTGAAAAAATGAATTGTCATACCTTTTGGTTATTGATTAATCATTAGGCAATTAAGTTAAATGTAATAATTATATTATAATTAAATTTGTGATTTACATTATTTGATGACTTGATGTAAATTATAAATAACTAAAATGGCTTTAAAGAAACAAAATACATTATTGAATTTTTTTAAACCCAAAGAAAAAAAAGACGAGCTGATATTCCTGCCTCAGAGATATACGAGTAGGTGTGCAAATCATAGTGTTTAATTTTAATTATAATTTGAAAGCAATGTATTACATTGCATTCGAAAAAACGATTCTGAGTGAAGTTCAGTCAGATAATGCGATTTTTTCGTCATTATTTCATAATATTTTCGATTAAACTAAAAATATCAACTATAAACAACTATAAAAAAAAAATGAGACTAGAGATTTATCTAATATTTTGGTATGATGTTAAGTAATATGTAAGTATACTTCAGTAAAATTTTCAGACCTAAATGCCCAAAATTGCAAATTTTATCAAATATTTATTATAATTAATAATTTTAATAAATAATAATTAATTTATACATTAAAACGAGAATTTTACAAAATATTAAATGTCCTATATTTTGTAGAAAAATTAACGTACCTAACGGTTCCAAAATTTTACCACATATATATATATATATATATGTATGAACGCCCAATAACATTTTCAAGTTTCCATTTTCCAACTTCAAAATTGGTCGAGTTATCGTAAAATCGAATTCGTCGTAATTTTAAATTTCATACGTATATATCACGTATATAATATACGTATGGATTCTAAGATTTTCGTTAGAACTTAAAATATCAACTTAAAACAGCTATAAAAAAAAATTGAGACGCGGGATTTTTCTAATATTTTGATATGATGTTAAATTGTTAAGTAATATGTAAGTATATCACATACTTGAGTATACTTCAGCAAAATTTTCAGACCATTATGCCTAAAACTAAAATTGCCAATCAAAACATTATCAAACATAATTTATATGAATAAGAATAAGTACTGCTTAAATATTTTATATTATTAAGTTTTAATCAATTTTAGAATATTTATCTCATATTGTTGTTATTAGTTAATGTATAATTCTATATTTCCCAATAAATTAATTTTTCTTCTGCACACCCTGTAGTGAAATCCTGCGCACGCCTATGCGAATAGCATATTATGTTTGGAAAGTATATGTAGAGTAGGTTTTTGTAAGTTGGTACTTTATTTAGGTAATTTTTTGAATTTCTCAAAATTGACCTTATGAGACAGAAAAAACGACGAAAAAACGGTATTTTTCACGAACTGCAGAAATGTCGACGAATTCTATTTCAATATTTCACGATAATTTAGGCAATTTTTAAGTTAAAGACTTGAAGAATTTATTGGGATTTGACATAGGTACTATATATATGTGGTATAATTTTGAAACCGTTACGTTAATTTTTCTACAAAATGTAGGGCTTTGAATATTCGTAAAATTCTCGTTTTTATGTATATAATGTTTGATAAAATTGGCAATTTTGGGTTTTAAGGTCTGACAATTTTATTGATGTAGACTTATATATTACATCATAACATGATATCAAAATATTAGAAAAATCCCAAATGTCTATTTTTTTTTTTTTTTTTTTTTTTATAGTTGTTTAAAATTTATATTTTTTGTTTAAACGAAAATCTTAGAATCCATACGAATATTCTTCTCATTATTTCTCAATACTTTTACGATAAAAATTAATAGAAAAGCTAAAAAATTTGAAAATTTTGTTGAATCATACTGATATATATTTTAACGTCTTTCCAAAATATTAAAAAATCTCAATAACCATTTTTTTTTTTTTTTTTATAGGCGTTTAAGTTGAAATTTCAGTAAACTCTAGATAACTAAATTATCTATACACATACATATTTTATTAAGTTCTTCTAATTTTTAATTTACAATGACAATATTTATAATCACCCGTATTATAGAGAACGTAATTATCTGTATGGCTGTATACCTATAATACATATTTGTATATTATTTATATTTGGATATTTGGTTAATATTTTTTCAGTCTTATTAAACGCAACTAATCTATTGATAATGATCGTATAAATTAACGCAAACAATTATTGAAAATAACATTTAAAAAAAGCCCAATGGGTGGTTTGAACCCCCAAAACCACCCCCGTGGATACGCCACTATATTATTATTTAATAAAAACGTACCTATACCGTTCATAATTTTTTTTTTTACCTAATTACTATATATTAGAAAATTAATTAGACAAATTTTCATATTTTTGAAAATTTTATTGAAACTATTCCTTATTAATTGTTATTACTATACCTTAAACCTTACCTTTGAAAATTATCTCGCTTTCTATCTAGGAGCTGCAGACCGCAGACGCGCGCACTCTTATTACATTCTCGCAGGTCGCAGCCAAACGCCGTCCTATATCGAAGCGTTCGTCTCACTGACAGTTATTATTCTCTGCACATTAAATAGATGTGGGGACGTTTAGAAGCGCTGCAGTCGGCAGTTAATAGTGGCGTATTTTAGGATTTTGTCAAGGGGGGATAAGAATTTATTAAGTGGTCACGAACTCGAATATGATTCCCCGACCCCCGCCTAACCACCAAAATTACCATCAGATAATGTGCTGATTAATTTTTTTTACATTTATCAGTCATCCTATACGTTCAATATAAATAATTTTACTGAAATTTCAACTTTAAACACCTATAAAAAAAATTGAATTTTGAGTTTTTTCTCATATTTTGGAAATTCGTTAAGACATATATCAGTAGGTATGCATTAATAAAATTTTCAAAAATTTTCCATATTTTTTAGATTTTCTATTAATTTTTATTGTAAAAACTAAAAGTATTAAGAAATAATAAGAAGAATATTCGTATAGATTGGAAGATTTCCGTTTAAACTAAAAATATCAACTTTAAACAGCTATAAAAAATTGAGACTTTGGATTTTTCTAATAATTTTATATGATGTTAACTAATATGTAATGTGTAAATATACACCAGTAAAATGTTCAGACCATAATGCAAAAATTGTCAATTTTATTAAACATTATATACATAAAGACAAAATTTTTTTTAGAAAAATTAACATAACGGTTCCACAATTTTACCACATATAGATAGTACCTATTTAAACACTCAATAAAATTTTCAAGTCTCTAACGTCAAAGTTATCGTGAAACATTAAAATCGAATTTGTCGAAATTTCAGTTTTCGTGAAAAATGCCGTTTTTTGTTATTTTTTACGTCGTTTATTCTACCACTTAGGGTCAATTTTGAGAAATTCAAAAACCTAACCTAGGTGGATAAACGTCGCATTCGAAAAAACGATTCTGAACCAAGTTCAGTCAGATAATATAGGTAGGTATTCAGTATCAACTCTTCTATTTATTCTTTAAACAACTATATATATATATATATATAAAAAAAAAAAAAAAAATGGAAATATGTTAAGCAACACATAAGTATGCTTCAATACAATTTTCAAATTTGTACAAAATTTTTGTTAATTTAATATTATTATAAAATATTGAGAAATAATAAAAATCCATATACAAGTGATATTAAACTTTTGATTACTCTGAAACTACTCGAAAATTTCAATTTAAAACAGTTATTTTTTTATTTTAAGTTCTGTCGATTTTTCTAATATTTTCATGGCACGTCAAGAAATATACGAGGAAGCTACAGTAAAATTTCATATCTCAAAACTCAAAATTGCCAATTTATCAAACATTATAGGGATAAAAACGAAAATTTTAGGAAATATTCAAAGTTCTATATTTCGTAGAAAAAATAACATAACAGTTCAAAAATTTCATCACGTATGTATTAGTACCTATGTGAACACCCAAAAAAATTTTCTAGTTTTTAAATTCAATATTGCCTGAGTTATCATAAATTTTAAAAACAAAAATAGACACACATCATTGTAAAATGCTTCGCTCAGAATCTAAAATTATTTATATTATATAATATAGGAAATATTATAGCATATTAATATAATATAATTAATTTTATAATATTTATTAATATAGGAAATATTACCTTGGATGCTGTAAGTCCAAGTCGTATTAGACAAAGATATATATGCGGCGATCATTTCGAAAAAAAGATGTAAGTATATGAATCCAAAATCACGCTAAAATTTTAAAACTAATTCCTAATGCTATTTCTAAGAAATATATTAATTTACCAGAAAGTTTAATTTGAAATTAAATTATTATACTCGTAAAGAAAATGATGTAATTGTAATATAACTATAAAAGTTAAATAATTACTAATTAGCATACAAAACTAAAAACTAATAATAATATTTTTGATTATAATTTGAAATGATTTTAAAATCACCAAAACGTAATAATTCTTTAAGTAATATAAATATGATAACTACACCTGTTAAACGTATAAAAACTTCAAGACGTGTGTTACATTTTGATAATGAAGATGATCAATTTGAAATAACAGCTATTTAATAGATATAGAAATAGAATATTATAATTACACATTACTTTTGTGAAACACTTTTTTGAGTACCTAACTACTAAACGTGGTGTAATTACCATAAATGCGAAAAATGAATTTGATAGAGAATTTTATCTAGTAATATTATAAGTATAACTTATGAGTCATGATATTTTATTAAATTTTAGTTTATTATTTGAAATTAACAATAATTTTTATAGAGCCTATAACCAGTAGGTAATCAAACTGAGTAGGTAACTAATATAAAACATGTTTATGTCTCATCGGTTTTAATTTTTATAATAGATAGTATAATATAATATATATTTTTAATTTATTAATGTTGATAGTATTTTTCAATTTTTAAATGTTTATTTTTAATATTGTTTTCTTCGTTATTATATAACACAAAAAACCTTAGTTCTTATTACAAAATCACGAAAATTGTTTACCATACGAATCGTGTTAAGGAAATTTATATTGATTTTTTCATGTTAACTAATTTTAAAAAAGACGTAGAAACTTTAAATATTTTTATTTTTTTTTTTTAGTACCTACGTTCTACATTTTTGTTTTCACATAAATTTTTTACAAACGTGTACAAATTTTA
>JAIUCT010000011.1:9033330-9070213 GCA_021307375.1 Tetraneura akinire | reverse complement strand
TTTTCGAAGTTTTTTCTACCGCTTATAGTCAATTTTGAGAAATTCGAAAAATGACCTAAATAAAGTACCATCTACATCCACTTTTACATCTGAAACTCGCTATTCGTGAAAATCGAAGCGTTATTTCGGGTAGTAAAAGTGTTTTCAGAATATTTATTTATACGTATGGATTCTAAGATTTTCGTTGTCCTAAAAATATCAACTTAAAACGGCTATAAAAAAAAATTGTGACTTGAGATTTTATAATATTTTAGTATGATATTAAGTAATATATAAGTATACTTCAGTAAAATTTTCAGACCAAAATACCCAAAATTGACAATTTTATCACACATTAATACATTATATACGTAAAAACGTGAATTTTACGAAATATTCAAAGTCCTATATTTTGGAGAAAAATTAATGTAACGGTTCCAAAATTATACCACATATATATAGTAGCTATGTGAACATTCAAAAAAAGGTCTCTATCTTTAAAATTGCCTGAGTTATCGTGAAATATAGAAATCGAATTCGTCGAAATTTCACTTTTCGTGAAAAATGCAGTTTTTTCGTCATTTTTTCGACGTTTTTTTTAACCGCATAGCGTCAATTTTGAGAAATTCAAAAAATGACCTAAGTAAAGTACCAAGTACATCCACTTTGCTACCGGAAACATACCCTATTCGTGAAAATTGGAGCATTATTTCGGGTATTATTTTTGTACACAGACATAAAAAAAAAAAAACAAAAACCAAAAAAAAAAAAAAATCACACATCATTGTAAAACCAATACATTCTTCGCTTCGCTCAGAATCTAAAAGTATATATTTGTTCATTACTTGTGATTCTACCTCATTAAGATCAATAAAACATAAAAAAACCTCGGTCCAAGGGGGGGACGATCGCCCTATCGCCCCCCCCTCAAAACCGCCACTGGAGGGGGGAGTAGTTATCAATAAAACTGTAACATATAAAATTATGAAGTTCCTGTAAATAGATGGGCATCCCTCCACTTATTTTACCCCACTTCGACCACTGATATACGAGTACCTACGTTGGATTATGGTAAAGAATATCCCTCTATTTTATAATGTATTATATAGTAATGGAAAATGTATGTTAAATTAGTAATAAATTGATTGTATATTGTTTGTTTTGATAAGGTAATTTCAAATAAATGAAAGAAAATTTCTTTGTACTAAAGAACCTTCAGCGTGTTAATCAGATATTTGCATTTTTCATAATGATAAGTTGTTGTTGACTGTTAATATTATCGAATATTAATTGGTAAGACCTACAATCAAATGTCAATAACAGATTTATGAACAAGAATGGTGGAACAAGGAGGTACCTAATAAGATATCGAGAACCCTCAAAAACACATTACCTGAATCATATTAACGATATTTCATTACAAAACACATTATGAAATATATAAATATACAACCTATTTAATTTACATATTAATTATTAATATTTGGTAGTTACCTGTCACAACTTGAACGATTGGTTTAATATCTAGATCTGAAGAATCTTTTAGTGACCCAGGAGGCGTCCTATCATAGCCACCAGTATAAGAAAAACCAAAAATTTCCAATATAACTTTCTGAATTTGGTACTGCTATACACTTTCCACCTAAAAATGTTAGTTGTATATTTTCTAAATAGATTTGTATTCAAAATATTTAAATTTAATCAATGGACTTAAGGACATTTATTATTTAATAATATGGTGCTAACGAAAATGTATACATCTTTAAAATTTTGAACTTATAAGAAGAAGAACAATAAATTACTTTTTTAAATAGTAAATACTCACAGATACTATTTAATATATTTTTAATTTAATATAATAACCTAACCATTTGTCTGTATTTAAAACATCGCTTGATACCCGTTATCACACAAGATATTTATGATAAACTGTTTGTTGTGATTTTTTAATTAAAATTATTTTTACATTACTCGTTCAATAGTGATGTTATGTTCGTTGAATTTTTTAATATAATATTCAATAAAACGTCAAGTGTAAAGAAAAATAGTATATTACTACCACAGATTAGATTAAACCAGATAGGACACTCGGCCGTTTGCTGAAAATGTAAACAAACAAAATCGAACTCACGTACGAGTGGCAACATTGATAAAATAAATTTATTGTATACTCATTTTACCATAATATTGTAATTGTAACAAATATTACATTATATCACAGGTTAGATATATAGTGTTGTTAAAAATGGCAATTTATCATAAAATATATCAAATTAGTTTAGTACACGGCCTTACATGTCATTTATATGTTAGGCCGTGATTTTGTATTTTAATATCATTGATTAGATCACGTCTTGTATAAAGGACCGTGGATTAGATTTAACTAAAAAAGTTTATTTCACATATAAGATTTATAATATACATTAGCAAAGTATATTATATATATTTTAATTTCTGTAAAATCATTAGACACTAGACAGTACTTGATAGTTGATAGTAATATAAGGAGTAAAAATGTGGATCCTATTATAATTTCTAAATTGAGATTTTTTTTATTGGAATAAACCTTTACTGGGGTAAAATAATGTGGGCATTAACTCTACAAAAACTGTACTCTTAATTCTCATGCACAAAACCAAATGTTTTTTTACTTACTCTAAATTAAAAAATATAAACTATATAATATAATCTGTGCTATTAGTTACTACCATGAATGGCATGAATTATCTGTACTCTATAGCAGTATTTTTTTTCTAGAACACTTATTTAAAAATAAATGTAAAAAGATAAAAACAATTTTAGTGTTTAGATAAATAATTATTATATACAGTGTTGCATATTTTCTTTATATGATATAAAATACTTTAGAACGTCGTTACAATATTTTCAAACTACCATTTTGTCCGTATTTAAAACATCGTTTGATACCCGTTATCACACACGATATTTATGATGAAAGATGAACTGTTTGTTGTGATTTTTTAATTAAAATTATTTTTTACATTACTCGTACATTAGTGATGTTATGTTCGTTGAATTTTTTAATATATTCAATAAAACGTCAAGTGTAAAGAAAAATAGTATATTACTACCATACAATAACGTTTACACAATTACACGGGACAACGTTACATTTTAAAAACAATCCCTCATACTGATATACAATTATTATTGTCAACAGAGTCAAATAGAAAGGTTAGTACTAATTATAATAATTATTTACACGTTTTATATCTAAACAGTTCTAAGAAACTTCTATATTTTTTTAATTTATGCAAATGTCAAACGTGTCGAACCTACTGAATCACAAACAGCAACCGTCGATCGTATCCGAATATTACAGTATACTATAAAAATCACTAATCTACCAACGATACAATAAATCAGGTATGAAATATTAAAGTGCTAAAGTGTTACAGTGCATAATTCTCTTTTCTGATTATGTTATAAAACACAAATGATGACCATTGATTAAACAAAAATCATCATTTGTATAGTTCATGTCTACTTTATTTTTATATATTGTGAAGAAAGCAATGTTATTTTACAATATAAAGGTAAACGTGGATTATAAATCTGTGTTATATCTGGACCATGTAAAGAAACTACTCACGTTGGTATTATGATAAATCTACCCAAAAATGTTCATAAATGTATAATTCCTCTGAAAGTCCAAGGTGAGTTTGATTATTTCTAAACTTTAAATAGTCAAATTTATTAACAAAACTTTTAAGTAGTAGAATATTATTTATTTTAGAATTGCATGAGAAAAAGTAGATAAGTGAGTCAATAAATTTAAACACCTCAAAACTTATTTCCGTCACAGAGCAATATTATTCATATATTTATTATGAAAAATCATACTATTTCTTAATTAAATTGTTTAAATACTGATATGGAGTTTTTTTTATTTTATTTTAATTATTTAATAAGATATTTAATAATAATAACGATTTTCAAAAAAATGGTGAACTTTGAATACTTATAACTTTAAAAAATTCATGTTTCAAAAATCGGAGAATGGTAAGCTTAATATGTATTATAAATTACAAATGTATATAAAGGATAATTAGTTGTGACGGAAATCAAATTGTAAAATTTCAATATTAGAGTCAATTTAACAACTTAAAATTTAAAAAAAAAATTTTTTGAAATTTTTATTTTAAAATTATACTTAGTACCTACTAAAATTAGGTATATTGAATATAACGATTTAAAGAAATTTCAGTGACCGGTCAATCCCCTTAATGGCTGTTGCTCTGGGTAACTGTGATAAGAAGATCCTAAGGTGGTATTTCAATAACAACGAAAAGGCTTGTAATTGTAAACCTTTCTATTTTACTGGTTGTGATGCCAATGCTAATAATTATGAGACACAAGAGTCTTGTGAATCCAGATGTCCACCCAAAAGAAGTAAGAATTTTATACCAATCTAGTAACAAACATTTTAGCTTAAAATACGACCATAATAGTATTATTATATAATTTAAATAAATATTATACTATACATAAATTAAACCAATACACTAAATTTTCAGCACTTGATACTTGTAAACTACCAGCTCTTGTTGGTGAATGCTATAACTATAAAGATCGTTGGTACCATAGACAAGTATACTGGTTGGTACTTCAATTCTTTGGAAGGTCGTTGCAAAAAATTATATTATGGAGGTTGTGATGGAAATGATAATAATTTCATTACAGAATACGCTTGTGAAAATAAATGTATCAGTTCTGGTCATTCTACAACACCAACACCTCCATCATTTTCAAAAGAAAAGGTATTAACTATTTTTTTTTTTTTTAATTTTCACATAATATAATATAAACTATTATGTATGATGATGCTTTAAATAATTTATAGATAAATATTTATTACATCAAGACTGTGGAAATTGTAACAATGTATCTTCTAAATTTTTCTATGATAAAGAAGATGGCGTATGCAAACAATTCATGTATAATCGTTGTGCTGGTAATGAAAATTGATTTGATTCAAAACAAGAATGTCAATGTCAATGTTTTGAAGCACTACATAAATAGTTTTATGGTTTAAAGTAAACTTAATTATAGTATTAAATTGTATTATAATTACATATGTATATATATATTTTTTTATAGATCAATGTCAGTTACCAAAAGTAGAAGAACCATGTAGAGGAGGTTTTAGACAGTGGTATTATGATAGAAATAGTGATAGATGTTTCCAATTTCGATATGGAGGATGTCGAGGAAACACAAATCAATTTAATGATTGACTATCTTGTGAATCACATTGTGTGCGTAATCTCATAACTACAGCTGCCTCTTCATTAATAGCTGCTACAATACGACCAAGTGATGCTTGTCTTTTACCAACTGATCCTGGACCATGTTTACAAACAGTGAGACATTTTTTTATTATTATTATTATTATTAATGATAATTAACATACTATGTTGAAATATAGGAAGACATGTGGTATTTTAAATCATCGACAAGAATATGTGTGTCTTTTGCATATGGAGGCTGTGAAGGAAATGCTAATAAATTCCAATCTGTCAAAGATTGTGGAAAAACATGTTACTCATACATTGATCCTAATGGTGAATTTAAAACAAAATTTATATTTCATTTATTATTAGCCATATTGAATAAAATAATTTTTTCCTCGCAGAAAATAAAGTCGATGTTGTTCTATCTAAACCTTTTGATGAATCACAGATATCTACAGAAATTTGTGAAGCAGCAACGTGTAATTGATTTGTAAAAATGTAATTGCACGCGCGGTGTATTTAATACACCAATAGTGTTACATAAAAAAATAAATTTCTACTATTTCATTTTATAATTTAATTATAATAATTATCAGTACATAATATTAACAAAAAAGTACAATTTAATATACAGTCAAATGTATGTCAATAGTATATTAATTTTTTTGTGCCTACCTATTCACTTTCCTGATCTATTATACATTTTTCACATTTTATTGAAGATTTTACATGCTCCATACATTGTTGTTACCATTATAAACGTTGAATGACTACTAAAATATGTTTCTAACAATATTATATACGATAAGGAAAGGTTAGATTATGAAAATACTTGTCATTAATCAATATACTAAAATAGAACAAGACAAATAAAACTTTGGTGTACAAAATACACCAACGCGTGTAGTTAAAGGTTAAAGTAACCATATTCTTATATATATATTATAATTTTAATTAATAAAAATTAAAATTGCAAAAAATATCACAATTCATAAGTGTTCAATTTTCTTTTAATGTTTTACATATATTTATAAATATATAGATGGCAATATATACTATGCAATATTTATTTATTTTTAATTTTAAGTTTCTGAGTTCAATTTGGAAAATAGAATTCATCTAAAAAAATAATGATAAACATTGACATTTAATCTTACCACTTATATGGCAATATTTAAAAGTAAATAAAATTTGGCAAGATCATTTATCAAATTAAATACACGGTAAAATATAAATTAACACTATTAGAATATATAGTAAATATTTTAAAATTCATTTATTACTAAATGTCTAAGCTCACTTATTGTGGTGCTAAATAGTAAGGTACCTACTATTTATGATATTGTTTGTACTTTTAAAAAATTTAATCATTTAATTATTACGTTAAAAAAAATTTAAATAAAAATTAAGAAAAAACAATAAACTATTATAATATAAAAATTATATATATTGAAATCCAAGCAATTTTAATTTTTAAGCTTTGTCCTCATTTGTATAATATTTCAGATTTCTTGGAATTCTATACTTTAAAGCTATATTTAGTACTGCTTGTCCAATCTCTGTTCTATAGTCCATGTCTTTTACAGATACAAAGTAATAAACATATTTCATAATATAACGTATAAATTCAAATTTTATTCGACGCGTCTATAATGTGAGATCTAATATCTAAAATATAAATTAAATTATAAAAAAATGTTACTTTAACTTTATTAAAAAATACTACAAATTTTCGTCATATTTAGGTATTTATATTTTATGAACAGCCTTTAATGTTTTAGCGTATATTTTATTTTAACGAATGACATTTTTATTATTTTTTCGAATATGAATTTATATAGTATTTACTCACGTATTATATTATTAAATTATTTATATCATATAAGATATAAGACATAAACATAGAACAATAACAGTTTCACGTGCAACTTTAGTTCATATTATTCTCATTTTACCTAGAAATCTAGAATAGAAATTATTTTTAACGAGTCTATTTTAGATTCTGAGCGAAGCGAAGAATGTATTGGTTTTACAATGATGTGGGTCTTTTTTTTTTTTTTTTGTTTTTTTTTTTGTTTTTTTTTTTTTTAAGTATGAAGACACTTTTACTACCCGAAATAATATTCCGATTTTCACTAGTGTTCTATGTTTTCGATTGCAAATTGGATGTAGTTTGTACTTTATTAAGGTCATTTTTCGAATTTCTCAAAATTGACCTCATGTCACACAGAAAAAGGACGAAAAAATAACGAAAAAAAGGACATTTTTCCTTCGACGAATTTGATTCATCGGATAAATTTGTTTATAATAGTAACCATAGTGATAATATAAATATTATTGTTACTAATAGCAACCAAAGTAATAATATTATTATTGTTACTAATAGCAACCAAAATAATATTATTGTAACTAATAGCAACCGCCAACCATCTATATAAACAGAAATTTCCATCGTAAACCTTATATTTCTTTGAGCACCTCCCTGATGGGGTTGGTCATATCTTCATATCGCAGATCATAAATTATTGATCAAAGGCTAAGGTCTATAATGAGAATTAACGAACCATTCGGTTATATATACATAATATTGTTAAGTGGTTTTTTCCAATTCTCTAGAATTAGCTAGAGGGCAAATTGAAGAAAAAGTTTATTTGTATTTTTCATGAAAACTTATTTTACGATAACTTAGGCAATTTTGAAGTTAAAGACTTAAAATTTTAATTGAGTATTTACATAAGTTACCATATATTAATATGTGGTAAAATTTTGGTACCGTGTTACGTTCATTTTTCTACAAAATATTGGACTTTGAATATTTCGTAAAATTCTCCTTTTTACGTATATAATGTTTGATAAAATTGGCAATTTTTGGCATCAAGGTCTGATAATTTTACTGAAGTATTTTTTTTATTTACATAAAAATCCCTAGTCTCAATTTTTTTTTTTTTATAGCTGTTTAAATTTGATATTTTTAGTACATCGAAAATGTTATGAAAAAAAATGACGAAAAAACGGCATTATATAACGGAACTTCGCTCAGAATCGTTTTTTCGAATGAAATGGTTTGCCATTGCATTCAAATTATAATTAAAATTAAACACTATGATTGCACACCTGTATCCCTTCCCTTGCTTTTTTTTTTTTAAGTTTATAACAACCGATTGGTAAATAATATATTATATTTTTTGAAACGAATCCAAGGGCTACCCGACGTTTATTTTTGTTGCAAAATTCAATACTTTACAATTCGATTTGGTGTACGTTGTGTACCTATATATAATGCACACATATATATAGAGGCTCTAAGTATACGATCGGCCAACCGTTAACTTGGACATAAAATATCCTGCAAACCAATTCCAACCAATTTTATATATTTACTATACAGTACTATATAAATGGATATTTTATCCAGGGTTAAAAAAATTTCTCAACTTATTAGTACCTATATTAGAAGCTTAGATTACATTAAAATTAAGATTAATTACTTGTTTATTAATATTGATTTTAAGAATTTAATTATACTTTTAAAAATAAAGATGTGAGCAGGGGTGGATAGGCCCATAGGGAAAAATGGATTTTCCCTGTGGCCCCTCATCTTGTATAATGTCAGTGCCTCCTTGGCACCACTCGATTTTTAACAATTTTACAAGTTATTGTTTTAAAATAAGAATATACGAATAATGCGAGCAATTTTTTTTATTTTGGTGACTTAAAACTACATATCCACCCCTGGATGTGAGTATAAAATACGCGGGATTATGGTTTTTAGGGCCGTTAGCATATTTATATAATTAAAAAAATAATTTATACTCAACATTTATTTTACATTTATAATTATATTTTTGACTATTTAATAGATATTACATTTTAAATTTAATTTTTTTCAAAATATGGGCCGAATTTTTCTTGGCTCCTAAACAACTGAGAATATTTTTTTATATAGTATAAATAATTTTAGTTAGTACTTAATTTTGACCATTATTTTAAAAATGTTATAAATCGATAGAAAAAATTACTAAATTATTACGAAAAAACAGCATTTTGAATTGATCTATATAAATTAATAAATAAATAAAACCCAAGTCCACAAAAAATTTACTTTATTATTTTAGTAAATACGTATTTCGACAACGATGTTATCATCTTCAGTACTAAACACAGACTGATCGATCATAATATAGCTAGCCATATGTGCTTAAATACTAGTGGTCTTGCACTTGTAAGTCATGAGTTGTATACTTATTCGTGCGCGTCAAATATTATAATAGTTTTAGTAAACAATTTTGTAAAGGACCTAAATCCCAATTTAATAAATTATTTTTGTTTTTTACCATTTCAATTGCTTCGCTAATATTTAGTTCTAGTTTCTTAATTCCTTGTTTTTTTAATCTTATTGAAGTTACGTTGTGGTTTGTTTCTAATATGTAGTGTTCTGGTATTACCAATTTTTCTGTTTCTTGATTTTTAATATTTCTTACATGTTTTTTAAATCTGATTCCTATATTTCTGCTGGTTTGACCTATGTAACATTTGTCACAATCTGTACATTGTATATTATATATGCCCGATTTATCGTTATCTTCTGTCTTAACTTTTGTGGTTCCTAAGAGACTTTTTAAATTATTGTTTTTTGAAGAAACTATGTCTACGTTGTATTTTTTGAAAATTTCGGTTATTTTATTCGAAATTTTAGGTACAAACGTTAATGGTGTTCTTTTATTGTTTGATACTTCTCCTAGTAAAGTACCTACTTGTCATTCTTATTTCTCTTGTTCATTTGTGTTTCTTAACTAATTTTGAAATTGTTTCTTTTTTATACCCATAGAATTCAGCTATTTCTTTTATTAAATTTAACTCCAAGTTATATTCTTCTTTGTCCATGGGAATATTAATTAGCCTAAATATCATACTATTCCATGCAGCCATTTTATGTTGCCAGCTATGGTTTGAATTTATTTGAATGTATTTAAATATGTGTGTTTTCTTTTTATATATTCCGAATTTTATTCTGTCTCCTGTTCTTTTAATATTTAGATCTATGAATGGTAAGTTTCCTTTGATTTCATTTTCATACTTATGTGAAATTTATTGATTGATATTGAGAATTTAGTTATAAAGTATATTTAGTTATATTGTAGTAATAATATTGGAAAATTCAATACAAATTTAAAAATGTTTTAAGTTATAAAACTTTAATATATATTATTAAATATTACATGATAAAATCATATTTGTATATTGTATGGTTTATAAGATATAAGACTTTCATCGCTATAACATTTAGGATAACCAATAATTAATATTTAGTTGTTTGTATACAATATTTAGACGTAAAAGGTAAAATATAAATAGCGTTACTGAAGCTCTAAACTTTATAAAAGAAGGTGCTTGAATAGATCTACAGCCACAACAAATAGAAATTCCAATAGATCGCATTGCATCTGCACTGTGTATCCATGTAAGCAGAGTAGGTAATGATTTAGATCAATCGACATCGAGTATTGCATATTTGCATCATCAAAACTTCAAATAGTTGATTTGGCTGGGTACGTTAATAATTAATATTATAGAAATATAATATTAATAATATACTTTTTATTTATTATACCTATACGTTACTATTATTAATTTCAATAAATAGTAAAACAATAATAATTAGGTATTTAATTTTATAATTCTAGACTTTATATCATTTTTTTTCTGTTAGCTCCGAACGGTTAGAAAACTGCAGTAGTAAGAAAGTATCCGAAGAATCACGAAGAATTAATGTCTTCTTATTTAACCTAAAAAATGTGATTAATTCATTGACTAAAAAAAAATCATCATTATATTCACTATAACGAAACTCGCAATTGACATCTTATTTAATTGATTCACTTGGCGGTAATTGTTAACAACCAGAGGTGACTTAGTAATTTTGAAGGAAGATACAAGCCAGAAGATTGAAGCCAGTACCTACAATGGCAATTATTTCGTGTCACAGCTCTTCATCCAGACACTGATGGTATTGTTCAAGTAATCACCATACGCAACTCTTTAGAAAAGAAATTTCCACACTCAGTAGTCAAGCTCGCATTGGTTCCAACATCCGCTGAGGAAGACACCGAAGCCTCCAGTAGTTCATAAGTCCAATATTCATTTTAAAAGAATAATAATGTTAGGTATTAGTACACCATGGTTTAACTGGTTTCTATATTATTATCCACTATTATAGTAAACAGCAGTTTGGTACGACCCCTGCATAGTTTCTCCGCTGTCACGGATTGTTTGTGACGTTAAGTGTTAATATACAATACATGACCTAACGCCGAGATTTCATATCGCGGTAATCTGTCGACTTTTGTTTTGTTTATTATTTCACCGATTCTATCTGATATAATATTACAATAATCGTTTCCATGGCGCGAGATCAGTATAAAAATATTGTATATAAACTATTATTGTCGTTTGAAGCCAGGATCCTGGAAATAAATTTAGGGCTTGGCCATGCAGCCATTAAATCAAAACTATAAATAGTTAATTCAATGGGTACAAAAAAAAAAACAATTTCAAAATTAGTTAAGAAACACATATAAACTAGAGAAGTAGAGAAATAAGAATGACAAGTAGGTACTTTCCTAGGAGAAATTTCAAACAATAAAAGAACACCATTAACGTTTGTACCTAAAATTTCGAATAAAATAGGTCCTCGTGAATTGAAATTTGAAGGTCATTTTCATTTTGACGGTAAGAATTCAATGGTCACTCTCACTACTATTCAAAATTCATCATCGATGGAATATTATAATCATCATAATTTATGTTACATGTGGCAACACTGGCTGTCCAATTTGTACAAAATAATATTATGTATTACCGCAGTTATAAAAACTATATTGCCGTATCGCATGGACTTGACGCTTGTTGCTTTGATTATTATATTTTATTATCAATAAATTGTAATTGAAAATATTGTTGTTTATAGTTTTTTATTGTTTAAAAACATAATACAAATAGTTGTACACAAAGTGAACGACTGAATAACGAGCGAACACGGAACAATTATTATTATAAAGTAAGTAATAATACTATCATTTTATTTGTTTTACGTTTTACAAAATTAATATTATAACTCATAAAGTCTTTAATAATAATCAATTATTAGTTACCTATGACGATTAAAGCCGGTAAGCCGTGCATATACTGAAAACGAACCAAAAAAAAAATTCGCCCCGAATGATTTCGGATGTAAGTATAGTTATATAGATATTAATTTAATTATTAGATAAAGATAAAATAAAACAAGTTTTATAGTTTTTGTAGTATTTTGCGATATATAAACATTTAACAAACATATTTCACGGAGTGCAGTAATAGTACCTCTTATATTAATATTTAAAATAATATGAGCAACTCTTCAGATGATGAATGGGAAAATAAATATTAGATAAAGAGAGATTGGTAGGTTTTGTGGTAAAACATTTATATTTATAGATTGTATAGTTAATTTTCGGCCGAAAAAATCAAACCTATCCGAATTTCGGGTTGGATGATCTGTTCGTTACGAGTATATTATTCACTCACATATTCAATCGGCCATTTTTTTGCGGTTCGGTTGTCGGGCTGGTTCGGTTCCAGTGTATGCGCGGCTTAAGTTAACTCACGAATAAAAATAATAATATTGATGCCCGATCGCCTGTTACTTCACACTACACACAGTGGCGTATTTTTATATTCAGCGCCTATAGGCCTGTAGAAATTTGCCATCTTAAATTACTAAAATATAAATTTATTGGATGCATGTCAAACAGGTTTTATTGAAATAAAATTATCAAATAAAAAAATATGTAATTTTCACAAAATATTGTTTAATTTTTTTATTAGTAAAAAATATATTAATAAAAGTACATAAATTGTATTTTATTATAATTTACGTCTACTTTTAGTTCTTGCAAATTCGTCAATTAAATCATTGCCATTTAATTAATTTAATATTTTACTCTCTATTGAAAGTAAAGCTAAACTGTTCAATTTATCATGAGTTTTGGTAGATCTAATTAAGTACAATTTTAGATAAGAAATTTATGTAAAACAGCCTTCATAAAATACGAGTATACCTACGGAAAAACGACAATAAAATACGAGTATAACAATATTGTTGACAAATAATATTATGTTATATTAGCTTCTTTGGCTATTTCTTGTTTTTTAAAATTAAAAATTAAATATACTCTACTATGAATAAGAAATATATTATCTACATGTAATATTATTGTGAGTTTTACAATAATAATATATGTGTATTATAATTATAGACAGTAAAGTAAATAAAAAAATTAATATAATTTAAAAATTTACCGCCTCTCAAAATTTGCCGCTGTAGGCCCGTGCCTACAGTGCCTATACGTAAATACGCCACTGACTACACAGCAACTATGACCTATAAGTATTAATCTAAAAATCATCTGTTACAACTTAGTACTTACTACTAGTGCTTGTATAGTTATATTAATCTAATTTGTGATTATGAAATAAGAATAATTATTAAAGAATATTATTTATAATATATACATGATCATAATAAACACCAGTAGTAGGTTGAAACTGTCTTTTGGATTAACTTAGTTGCCAATACTAAGTACCTACTAGCATTGATTAAATATATTTAATCAATGCTACTAGTATACCAATACTAGTTGAATTACTCGTAATTAGTAAAATATAATAGGCGGTCGGGCAACCATATTATTTTAAAACAAGATTGTCTGTTTATAACTGAAAGGGGTCCAGACCTCCACCCAAACTATTTCAAAAATATATATTTTTAAACATTACAACAATTAATATTATATTTACAATTTACTTATAATAATTTATTATATAGGTACTTACCTTAAATTTAAAAAAAATTGACCCCGAAAATGTTTATAAATTACGGCTTTGTTTTAAATTGTGGGCCAACTAAAGGTACATGTTGGATAATTAATTTAAAAAATAACTCAATATAGTCTTTACTTATATGTATGTAGGTATGTAAATTGATTATAATAGGTAGATAATAATAGATTAAAACTAAATGAATACATTTTTAGATTTTGAGCGAAGCGAAAAATGTATTGGTTTTACAATTATTTGTATCTTTTTTGCCCGAAATAATGCTCCGATTTTAACGAATTACATATGTTTCCGGTTAGAAAGTGGATGTAGTTGGTACTCTATTTAGGTCATTTTTTGAATTTCTTAAAATTGACCCTAAGCGGTAAAAAAAAACGACCAAAAAATGACGAAAAAACTGCTTTTTTCACGAATACTGAAATTTCAACGAATTCGATTTCAATATTTAACGATTACTCATGCAATTTTTAAGTTAGAGACGTAAAAATTTTAATTGTTGTTCACATAGGTACCATATATTATATGTGATAAAATTTTGGAATTGTTTGGTTAATTTTTCTACAAAATAAAGGACATTGAATATTTCATAAAATTCTCGTTTTTATCTATATAAAATTTGATAAAATTGGAAGTTTTGAATTTTATTGTCTGAAAATTTTACTGAAGTATACTGACATATTACTTAATATACTGTTAACATATTAGAAAAATCCCAACGTTCAATTTTTTTTATAGATGTTTAAAATTGAAATTTCAGTGTAAATCGATATTTAAAGTATTTATATTGATTTTTCTTATTTTTATGTATGTTTTATGTACATTTTCGACCAGAAATAATGCTCCGATATTTACGAATAGTATAGGTTTTCAGTAGAAAATTTTATGTAGTTGATACTTTATTCGGGTCATTTTTCAAAATTGACCCCATGTGGTAAAAAAAACGACGTAAAAATGACGAAAAAACAACATTTTTCAAGAAAACTAAAATTTTGATCAATTCGATTTCAATATTTGACGATAACTCGTGCAATTTTGAATTAATATACTAGAAAATTTTATAGGGTGTTCATTTATGTACTATATGTGTATATATATGGTTCCTATATGTGTAATAAAATTTTGCGTTTTAAATATTTCATAAAAAAATGTCAAAATTTTAATCAGTTCCTTCATTATCTGACTGAACTTCGCTCAGAATCGTTTTTCGAATGCAGTAGTTTATCATTGCATTGAAATTCTAATTAAAATTAAACACTATAATTTTCACACCTGTATCCCATGCGGCAGGAGTTTCAGCTCGTCTTTCATTATATTATATTTTAAAATAACTTGCACGTTATAAAATTGATATGATTACATTTAGTGGTATGGTCTTAAAAAACGTTTTGAATATACGCCAAGAAGTTTGCCAAAGGGCATATAAATATCATATGAAAATTTAAGTCCCCCTTCAAAATTAACATACAAAATAGATGTATTTTTTTATTAATTTTTTTTTTTTTTTAATAGAAAATGTATAATATTTATTATTATAATTTGATTGTTATTAATTTATAATTATTATGTATTTCAAAAGTAATAAAATCTAATATACCTATTGGTAGGTATATATTTTATTACTATACAACTCAATCATATAATAAAATAATTACCTAGGTATTATATTTATAATAATTTGATATTTATCAAATTGCATATTATCTTCTTAACACAAATTATTTTAAACGTATACGACTAGAGTAAAAATCGAGCAGTTGTTATACGCTCCACTGTACTACTGATTTATATTAGAAAATGATTAGTGATTACTATAATGTATTATATTAATAATGATAGGATTGATTTTGATTTTTTAAAGACCCAAACGAGTCATATTTTAAATATGAATTTTTTATTATATTTAACCAATTTAAACACTTTAAACTGTAATATATACTGGAATAACGGTCTGTATGTGTTCCTAATCTATATTATATTTTATAAAAATCGAATGTATGTCAGTGGCGCAATTTCAATGAAAAAATAGAGGGTGCTTAAGCTCTGTGATATTTAAATCCTTGGACCTTAATTTAAGTTATAATTAAAAAGCAGGTAATTGATCAATGTTAATCACTTTATGTGTGTTCACCTCTGTTAAGCTTAAGAAATATATTAATTATTAATTAATAAACAACGAAATAAAATAATATATAAATAATAATTGTACATAATATTTATTATCCCTTTAAATGAATTATACAAATTATAATAGTATTGTACGCCTATTTTTGTCTGCAAATTTTTCAATAACCTTATTATTGCTAATTAAATATGTCATATTTTTTTCTATATATAATATAGATAGGTAAGTTTTTTGTTCTACCCTATCCTATTGACACTATAAGCCAAGTTTTTATTTTCCGCAAAGCAGAGAACGATCGTTCACACGTTGCTGAGGAAATAGGAATCATAAATACCACCTAAAATTAATATTCACATAATGTATACCTAATGTATATATTAGCATTGAGTATAGATATAAGTTGATATAGTATATACCATGATATAACAAACTAGGTATGATATCAATGAGCGTATTTACGTTATAGATTGCGCAAGTATGGCGCTGGTCTTTCGCCGTTTCTCATTGGTTTATAATACTATCATAAATTATTATATATTTTCGCGGTATTTTAGTACAAATTATAAAATTTTAAATTTTACATTGACTAGATAACTGATAACAAAAAGATGCTCGATAATTCTTATAACCAATGAAAAAAGGTGAAAGTCCAGCGCCATTTTACCGGGCTACTGTCGGTATAATCTTAATTTGTGGTCGGTAGGTGGGGGATGGAGATGCGTATCTTAAATTTCAGGTCATACCTAGTTTATTATATCATGGTATATACTAATTTTATATCAGTATAATAATATATCCATTATTATATATTTTATATATCATTATTGATTATTGTATTAATTATATATTATTATTATGATAACCATACATTTTTTTAATTATTTGAAAAATAATATTTAATATTTTGTCACATACTCAAGAATAAAAACATAATATAAACCTTTTTATAAAATATATAATACTTAACACGAAAAATATTTAGGGGTGCTAATACCCCCCAAGCCCCCCACTAATTGCGCCTATAATGTATGTTAAATTATAGTCTATTAATGAAAATATGGAAAAATTCCTGTTTTAAAATTAAATTATTAAATTTTAATTTAATATTATTTCAATAATATAAATAGATGGAATCCGAGACTCCAAAGTTTGAATTTTTAAAGCCCTCGGAAAACGGAGATACTAATGCAGCACAACTATGGATCGCCGCCGAAGAAGCGGCAAAACAACGTAGTAGTCAACAAGTTTGGGGTCAGTGGAGAGAACCGACAACGAAGCCCAGTTCACATTATGAGCCACCTAAAAGACTTAAAAAAAAACAAGAACCTAAAAGCAGTAATCAAAAGTTTAACTCGGAGAAGGATCATGTTGTAAACTTGATGAAAAATATATAATCATTTTAATGCTAAATGGTATTTTATTTTATTTTTGAAAACATTTCTGTATAAATAAAATGTGCAGTTCATGTATAAAACAATTTTTTTTTCTTTTAAGTATGAAGACATATTTACTACCTGAAATAATGCTCCGATTATCACAAGTAGCATATGTAAAGGAAAGTGGATGTAGTTGGTACTTTATTTAAGTCATTTTTCAAATTTCTCAAAATTGACCCTAAGTGGTAAAAAAAAACGACTAAAAAATGACGAAAAACTGCATTTTTCACGAAAACTGAAATTTCAACGAATTCTATTTCAATATTTAACGATTACTCATGCAATTTTTAAGTTAGAGACGTGAAAATATTAATAGTTGTTCACATAGGTACTATATATTTGTGATAAAACTTTGGAATCGTTTGGTTAATTTTTCTACAAAATAAAGGACATTGAATATTTCGTAGAATTTTCATTTTTATCTATATAATGTTTGATAAAATTGGTAATTTTTGGCATTATGGTCTGGAAATTTTACTCAAGTATATTTATATATTACTTAACATTAATTTAAAATATTAGAAAAATCTAGTCTCAATTTTTTTTATAGCTGTTTAAAATTGATATTTTTATTTTTTTTGTTTTTATGTCTGAAGACACTTGTACTATTCGAAATAATGGTACGATTTTCACGAATAGCATATGTTTTCGGTAGAAAAGTGGTTGTTCTATGGTACTTTATTTAGGTCATTTTTTGAATTTCTCAAAATTGACCCTATGTGTTAGAGAAAACGATGAAAAAATGACGAAAAAACAGCAATATATTAATCAGTACCTACCTACTTTATATGACTGAACTTCACTAAGAATCGTTTTTTCGACTGTAATGGTTTATCATTGCATTTAAATTCTAATTAAAATTAAATACTATGATTTGCACACCAATATCCCTGCGGAGGAGTATCAGCTCTTTTTTTTAAATTAATTTTATATAAATTTAAATATACTTTACTATATTTTCCTTAAATATTACAAAACAAATTATTTTTATATAAATTGTTAATAATGACCTTTTAATCCTTTAGTTATCAATTTGAAAATAAGCTGCAATATTTATATGCACGATTAATTTTTTATTTTATCAAGATAGTGATTTTTGGAAAAAATTAATTTATTGACTGAATAGTATAATATATAATAAATTATTATTTTATTTTATATAAATAATTAAACACCCATCATCGGCAGTTTACAAAAATAATATAATTGGTTAACAATATAATATAATATAATATGAGTGTACAAAAAAAAAAAAAAAAAAAAAAAAAATTAAGTTAATTAGAAAAAATTAATAGTAATAATTTTAAAATGGATGTGGCCGGAAACTACAAATTGTTAAGAGAGCAGAGCATTCTATAAAGAGACTGAATTTAATAATTTATAGTATATTATTTTGTAAATTTTATCTGATCTTATTCTTATATTACGTAAAATAAAATATATTTTATCAATATTATGATAATTGATCAGTGTTACTCGAATAGTTTATCAAAATACGTAATTTGACAATACGGTAAATTTAAAATATTTAAAAAAATGTTAATATAATTCATCATTATTTAAGTAGATTCATATTATATTAATATGATTACACATTTTTCTAAACCTTTGTATAAAATTAGATGTTTGACCAAATTTTAATCCTTTATATTAAAAACAAGTACTTATTGTGATATAAAATCGTATATAAGTTATATGTTGAACAATAAATATAAAAAAATATAACATTGCCAAGTAAGTTAGTTAGGTTTAGGTTTAGGTACCTATAATATTTGTATGTCTAACTCGAAAAACATATACTTACTTAAGTGTTTCGTGTTTGTCTTTTAATAATTTGTATATGTATTATACAAATAATTTTATTTATTATTTACATTCCTTTTGAAATATTATGAATTTATACGTGGGGTGTATTTTCTTATAAAAACCAATTATTGTGTTTTAAGGGGCCTCTCTACTCCCAAAATTAATAAATAACTAAAATTATGTTTGACTTGAACTTAAAAATTAAATTGCCGCAAAAATATTTTAATAAAATTAATACTAATTAAAAATTATAAATTTGTTGATATTTTAGTTTTATTACATTATTATTTTATTCAAGATTAGATTTTAATTAAGATTTAATAGATCTAAAATTTTGAATTAGGGGCCCCCAAAATCTGCTGCACCCGGTTGGGTTAACCTAACCTAACCTCTTAATACCTAAATACGCCACTGAGAATATTGTTAACTACTACCTAAAAAACGAAATATAAATAGGATAATTAAATTATTTTTGTATTATTGATATAATTAATATTAAAAATCAAGGGAAGGGATAAAAGTGTAAAGAGAAAAGTATTGGAATTTTGATTATTATTTGAATGCATTGATAAATCATTAAATTAAAAAAACGAATTTAAGCGAAGTTCGTCAGGTAATATACTGATTAAATTTTTTACATTTATCAGTTTCTAGGTTCAATATAAATAATTTATCATAAACCCCCTAAATGAGTCATCTTTAATCTGAAAATTTTACTGAAATAAATACATATTATAATATCGTATCAAAATATTAGAAAAATCTCTCGTCTAATTTTTTTTTTATAGTTGTTTAAATTCGATATTTTTAGTTTAAAATAATATTATCGAATAAATGTCGAAAAAACTGCATATTTAAAATACGGAAATTTCGATGAATTCGATTTTAATATTTCACGATAACTCGGACAATTTTTAAATTAGAGAATTGAAAATTTTATTGGGTGTTCAGATAGCTACTATATATATGTGGTAAAATTTTAGAACCGTGACATTAATTTTTCTACAAAATATAGGACTTTGAATATTTTTTTTAATTCTCGTTTTTATGTATATGTTTGATAAAATTGGCAATTTTTGGCATTAAGGTCTGAAAATTGTACTGAAGTATACTTACATATTACTTAACATGATATCAAAATATTAGAAAAATTCCAAGGCTCAATTTTTTTTTATAGGTGTTTAAAATTGAAATTTCAGTAAAATCAATATTTAAAGTAGGTACCTATATATTTATATGAATTTTTCTTATTTTCATGTATGAAGACATTTTTTCGACCAGAAATAATGCTCCGATATTTACGAACAGTCGTATAGGTTTTCAGTAGAAAATTGGATGTATAGTTGGTACTTTATTTAGGTCGTTTTTTGAATTTTTTAAAATTGACCCTATGTGGTAGAAAAAACAACGAAAAAACGGAATTTTTCACGAAAACTGAAATTTCGACGAATTCAATTTCAATATTTGACGATAAATCGGTCAATTTTGAAGTTATAGACTAGAAAATTTTATAGGATGTTCATTTATGTACTATACGTGTGATAAAATTTTTCATTTTAAATATTTCATAAAAAATGTCAAAATTTAAATCAATTCCTACATTATCTGACTGAATTTCGCTCAGAATCATTTTTCGAATGCAATGGTTTATCATTGCATTCAAATTCTAATTAAAATTAAACACTGTGAATTGTGATTCGCACACCTGTATCCCATGCGGCAGGAATATCAGCTCGTCTTTTTTAATTACAAAAATAATAAACAATATAATATAATAAAAATAAAAAATATTTATTTTACTATTAAAAACCTATTGTCATTTGCAAAAGCATCAACAATGTCTTCATAATTAATTGTCTTGGCCATGCATTTCTCAATATTTTATTATTGAGGGATCATCAAACCTATTATGTAGACACCATTGAAATTCTTGGCCAAGTTTTGATTCTGCGCATTGCAGAAAAACTACGTTCACACGTTGCCGAACTAACACGTATTGTAAAAGCCACTTGCATAAGTTTATATACATTTGTATATAGGTATATAGATTTTAATACTACAATTTGTAAGTCTTCTAAACAAATATTTTCATTGCCAGTTGATAAAGTCACATGATTTTTAACAACAATCATTTCAGATTGTAAACTTTGAATATTCATACGTAATAAATCTTAAAAATAATATTACTAATTAATATTTATTGTTTAATATTATTTCATATCAATGAATTGATTAAAAATTATTAAGATTGATTAATAATATATCTATTACAATATTTATTAGGTACCTTATAATGTTCAATAAATGAATTACTTTCTTTGAAATTCATTTTGAAAAACCATCAACTGCTTCTGCCACTTCTAAACTATCCGTAAATACTAATAGTAAAATTTTTAAAATTCTATAATTTTACTTAAAAAGTAGTCCTTTATTTTTGGGGGGGCTAAGTTTACTATAATTAATTTTTGAGGGGTCTAAGTCCCCCTAAGCCCCCCCCCCGATTTCCGCCAATGACAACAGTAACATCAAAGATTTACAAACCTACCTCAGAAATAGAATGGTCAATACACGGTTATCGGATATAGCAATTATTTCAATAGAAAAAAAAAATTGCGAAAAACCTTAATTTGAAAACTTTTCACCCCCACCAGTATTCCACTGGCAGAACTATGGTGGTGGTAAAGCTTTGGTTGCGGCAGAAGTATCAAGCACGACAAGCACCTAGTGATGTATATAATATATGATACGACGTCACCACGGTCAATGGGTTACCTCGTCACCAAATATGAATAATAAAACATACGCTACATCATGATATTGTTATAATTATTATAACGATAATTTGGTCATTTTAGATTGGCATAAAATAAATTATAAAGTATTACAATAATAATTATAACGTCGTTGAATTCGTTGATTGTAGATAAAGATTCTAAAATTTTTATTTTTACATAAAACCTGTATATATCAATATATAATAGTTTTGTATATTATTTTTCTATATTATAGAACATTAGAACAAAATAACAAAAAAAATTAAAAAAATAATTATTAGCATCTAATAATTAAACATACCAACACTTAAAATCTTATATTCTTATATAGTTATATTTATAATTTATTCATTTTCTTTTAATTGTAATTTTAATATAAAATAAGATGATAATATTGTTTAAATAACGATCAACTTTTAATCAAATTTCATTATATTTAATAAAAGAATCAACATTATATCGAAACACCGTCACAGTCTGAATAGGCAACTCTTTATGAAACACATATACATAACGTCGAAGACGGCGATCATGTAGGTATACTCAGATAATACCACAATAAATTTGTTTATATTATTAAAATAAATAAGCGACACCGGAATCGGCGACTCGCAATATAACAAAGCATTTTTATAATGCAATAAAAAAGTAACCACAGTAGGCGACTATAGAGGATTAATAATAATAACTCAACATAATTGATCGGCTCGTGGGAAAATCAATATTTTATCATTTTATATAAACATAAACCATAAGCTATTCATTAACACGACATAATGCATCGTGGGAAAAGCCTTTCTGTAGATCGAACCAAAAAGGTTATAAATACGACCCGACGACACCTACCAGCAAGCAGTGTTGGTCCGTAGTCTTGGCTGCTAACACCGCCGCACGCTACCCATTTTCAAGAGGACTTATTTCGGAAGTTGTTGACGGTGTTTCGACGTATACAAGATACATTCATCAGCAAACTCACCAGCTTTATTTATTTCTCTTATACAACCTACGAGTTCAACTCCACTTTCAGTCATCGTCGCTGGAGTCAAAGTAGTGATTATTATTATTTTTATATAGCCATTTGTGGTTTTACGAATCATCTGATTCGTGAAGTCACAATTAACACGCTTATATATTAAGATATAACTAAAATCTAAAATAATATAACTCGAATAAGAGTGTAAATAATTGTTGTGTCGAAAATAAACTCTTCTTTTAAATAACAGCCAAGATACATTTATATCTTATTTCACAATAAAAATAACATCAAATAAAATTACGAGTAAATTTATAAAGTAACGTAACTAATAATTATTATTATTAATTAAATTAATTTAGTATTGATGTGTCACTTATTAATATTCGTATAAATATATTTCGTATATATATCTTGGTGACTTTCGAATTCACTACCCCGAAACCCTTCCGACACAGGAAGGAAGGTAATAATACTTAAATTAATATTCTTTATAATAACACTATTCCCTCAACCTACCAACTAACTCCATTAAATACTTTATATTACCATCCATCCATCCTTTCTTCCCCCTTTCTTTTATTTTAATATTTTCGTGTTATTATACTATCTTATAAATTAGCTGGTATATTTATATAGAGGTATATTTCTTTTTTTAAATTATATAAGATCAATAATACAACAGAAATAATAAATTATATACCTACTCATGGTTAAAATAATATAGTACCTATATGGTATGTAATACTGCACTTTACTATAACTATAGAATATTAGAACTACAGATTAATCTAAACATAAAAAATAATTTTAATTTATAATAATTTATATAGGATACCTATTTGTAATATTATACGAGTATCTATAAATATAAAATATATAAGTATAATGAGTACATAATAAATATAATACAAACATGTTTTTATTTTAAAAAAAACTATACCTATGTATAAACAGGAGTATAAGGTTAAGTATGGTATGCGATGGAGAAACATTGAAATGTATCTAAACAACAAAAACAAATACTATAAAAACCTCAAGCAATAATAGCATTTTACAGACGAAATCACGCCGGTTGTTTGTACTTCATGTTGTAGGTATATACACGCGTGAATTTGGTAGTCAAATCGGTATCGGCCGTGTCCACCATATTGACGACCGATAATTTCAGGAATCCTTGGCTATTAGACTCAAATGTGTACAACGCCAACGTGGTCGGTTGTTTGTTCCTCATGCTGGTCATGCTGTACACGCACGTACACTGGATAGTCAAATCATCTCCCGTGAGGCAAGAGTTAGCCATCTGATCCACGGTCTCGGGCCCGTTGAGCCGCATGTTGGCGCGGTACTGGACGCACACGTCTTGGCAAGTCTTAGTCCCGCGGGCAGTGAATTTGATCTCGGATATTTCGTTGGCGTGCTCGGGCAACTGCACTTCGCACAGATTGATAGTCTCCGCGACGGCGTAAAATTGGGACCTGCGGTACATAAAACGAATATTCTATTTCTCGCGTGTCTTCGTAAAACGCAATGGGGCCACAATACATTATGATAATAACATAATGTATATTATTACAATGTGTTATTCTTATTGGTGACCTAACAGGTCCGTCGGATGGATGAACCGGCCGAATGTACTTGGCGGATACGCTGCATCGTTCATCATGCGTTCTTCTTCGTTAATTTGGATTTCTGTGACTTCGGTCGTGTATAATTCTTCTTCGGCGACGTATCGTTCGGCTGAACGGACGCCATCGTTGCCACGGTCTGTAAAAATTACATTTTTAAGTAAAATTCGTGTTTTAAATTACATAATATAGTAGGTATACCTATACGAAATACGGTAGAGAATAGAGAAAGACGACGGCGCGCGGCGATTAAACAACGGCCTTAGGAGAATTGCGTCCCATTTTCATACGAAGAAAAACGCAGATCACTGCAGCGTATCCGCCAAGTAGAGTCGGCCGGTTCATCCATCCGACGGATCTGTTAGGTATGGCCTTAGGTGAATTGCGTTTTGCGTCCCACGGTCTGTAAAAATGACATTTTTAAGTAAAATTCGTGTTTTAAATTACATAATATAGTATACCTATACGAAATACGGTAGAGAATAGAGAAAGACGACGGCGTTTAAACAACTTTTTTGAATTATTTGGACCTATATTATTTTTTTAAATATAAACATCTTGTAAAAAAATTTAAAAAAAATTTTCATTTTTTAAGTTTAGTGAAATTAAAAATAATCAATTTATAAAGTACAATCATTTTGTGATAATTTTTATAAGTCGTCGTTCTCAATTAAATGCAAATGCGGATTTTTAAGAAATTATTTAATTTATTAAAATAACAATATATCCGATTTCATTATTTGTAATTATTTAACCAAATATGGCGAGTTGTAATATTAATATTATGATAATATGTGTTACCTTATCACCCTGACAGTAATTTGGAGATTCGAGATGGCTAATTAATCGAAAAATACTGATAACTAATAATAATAATTATTAATTATGTTAAAATATATTTTGTACGCCATGATAATAAAATAGATAATTAATTATTAAAAAAGAAGAGCTGATACTCCTACCGCAGGGATACAGGTGTGCAAATTATAGTGTTTAATTAATTAGAATTTGAATGTAGTGATAAACCATCGCGTTTGAAAAAACGATTCTGAGCGAAGTTCAGTCAGATAATGTTAGGTAATAATATTGATTAATATTTTCACATTTTTTATTAAATATTTAAAACGCAAAATTTTATGACACATATAAGAGGGACCATATAATATGTAGTAAACATAATATAGTACATAAATTAACACCCTATAAAATTTTCAAGTCTTTAAGTTCAATATAAAAGCTCATAAAATCCCTTGTCACCGAAATGCTCATATCGGGGAGCTATAATTCTCCGGAAAATAATTATCCGGACCGTAAAAACACGGAAAGTAAAAATCCGGACCGTAATATTCTGGAACGTAATATCCCGGAACGTAATGTTCCGGACCGTAATGTTCCGGACCGTAATATCCCGGAATGTAATGTCCCGGACCGTAATATCACGGAATGTAATATCCCGGACCGTAAAAACACGGAAAGTAAAAATCCGGACCGTAATATTCCGGACTGTAATAATCCGGAACGTAATGTCACGGACCATTAAAATCCGGAAAAATTAAATTGGTTCCTAAACCATGACCATCATAATAAAATGTGATTTTTTTTAAAATATTATATTAAAACTCGTAATTTGGATCAGTTAATGTAATTTGATTATCACGTTTATGTATAGTAAAAAAATTGATGAAATTAAATTTTTGAAAATCATTTTCATTAAAAAAGTAAATGTCTATATTTTATTTATTTTGGTAAGTATATAAGTCAACAAAATCTTAAAATATTATAATATATAGAAAAATAGAAAATTACAATAACCGTTTGTTCCAAAGAAAATAATAGAGCAAAAATATTCCATCTCGTGTTATGTATAAATTTGTTTCAAGGATAACGCTGAGGTGGGCAAGATGAGATATTTGCCTCCTTATAAAAAAAATAATAAAATTAAAAATTTTAATAAAATAAAACTATTATTATGAAACTATAAAAGTATAAAAATTGGTATTAGATTATTATAATCTATATAATATAATACTTATATAATTAATCTATGTAATTTATATGATAAATCATAAATATAAATAGTGCGATCATGATTTTGGAAAGCAAGTATTTCATCCTTATGTCCTTACTCCTTGTATTGATTGAGTTTTTGGAGGTACCTACTTAATACATATTTTGTAAAAATCTTTAATTTTTAAGTTTTAACTCTTTGGTGTGCACATGCTTAATAATACTTGCATTTTCAAAAATAACTTCGTCTATTATCGGTACAAGATTAGAATAGAAATATTTTATTAAAGAATTTTGATACAGAACTAAATAAAATAAATCATAAAATAGTCTAAATCTCTAAATTATAGTAATTATAATATATAAAAATGAAAGAGAAATTCCTGAAATGTGTATTTTAATTTTAGTATCTCGTAATCCTAAATCCCTCGAATACTCATTTAAATACAAGATATCCAGCCGAAAAATTAAGTACTACCAAAAATCATAATCTAGCCAGAGGGCCCAGAGGCGCATAGGTTACGGGTTTACGCAGTTACGGGGAGGGATGACTGGGTTAAAACCCCCCACCCCTATGACCAAATACCAGTGGCGGCTCGTGATCACAAATCAAGGGAGTGCAAATCAAGGGAACTTTTAATATCTTTTTTTATAAAAAAAAAAAATAACGAATTAATACACATATTTTAATAATATTATGATATAATATAATGTATAATATATTATACGTATTATAATAATATTACAAAATAATATTGAAATTTATATAGCAAACACAATGCACAATATTATAGCAATATAATACCTAACCTAACCGCCACCGCCACCGCGGCAGTGTGTGGAGACCTTAACAGTTCAAATAGATATGAAATTATAATAGGTATATGGGTATAAATTAATATAGCAATCGTTCAATTTATTCTTCCTATCAAATGACTAAAAATAATGCGTTATGTGACAGCTACGTGTTTATGAATTGGAAATAACTGGAAAAATAAAATCCATATTCCATAGTATTTATACAGCATTTACCTAAATTAAATTATTATTTGGACGACCCAACGCGTCGTCCAAATACTTGCATGAGAAACCAATTTAGATTTATACGCATGCGTATGATCATGCCTATAGTAATGTATTATACTAACGTATGTACTCGTATTATTACAACTAGACGACGAAATATTTCGTCCTACGTACCTACGTAACACTAACTAGTAACTGTGAAGAGAATTGCAATTTTCAAAAGTATTAAAATGTGTAAAGAAACCACGATTGAAATGTTTTATATTAGACTATATTAATATTATATATTATAATTACGGTAAAAATACCATTTCTAAAAGTATTCAAAAATTAATATTTTATAATATATATAAAATGTAAAGACTTAAAAATAAATTATAAAATTGTTATTGACTATTATTATTTATATTGTTATAAATCTATAGGAACCCCTCCCCTTATGAATTCCTAAATACGCCTCTGAATCTAACCTATATTATTAATGTATGTTATATACACTACACGACATACCGATAACTGATGTATATTAAATACGATAGTTTTTGATTCAGGGTATATTAATAGGTGTGTGTGAAATAAAATGAAGAAATCTGTATTTTTTTTTTTATACTGGTAGGTATAGTAGGTTTATTCCGATATTCGTATACTGATACAGTGATATCGATTAATTTGATATTTAAATTTATCACTATAATATTACTATAATATTAAGGTTTTGCTTTTGGAAAATAATTACTTACTAATTTTACATTTATCGTTTATACATATAATATATTGTTATAATTTATAAAATACTTCGAAATTCGAATTTTATGAATTTTGTAATAATATTATTTAGTAATACGTATCACGATTTAAGATATATCGTATACAGTATACATATATATATTCCTACTAATTTTCGACGAAGAGCGGAAATCTTAAAAACTGCCTATAGTCACAAGAAGCTAAATCCACCTTTGGATATAACGTTAATGATAAAGTTTTATAATCAAAGACGTGCGCGGATAGTCATAGGAAGAGTGGAGGACCCATAATAATCTAAATTTTGTATTGGTTTTACAATAATTATGTGTCAGTCTCTTTTTTTTTTTTATACAATTAATTTGTATACAATTATATTTAAGTAGGTATATAACTATATTTTACGTATAAATGTATTATTATTTATTTTCAAAGCTAGGCATTAACGAGTTAATAAGTTAAAAGTTAAGTTAGTTAACTTAACGAGTTACTTATTTTATATTATTCAACTTAACTATTTCCTATGAGTTGATTTTAAATTTATTACTTATTCTGTTTTATTTTAAAAATAATATACCAGTGCCCAATATTATTAACTTAAGTTAATATATTAATTTTTTTAGATTTAAATATTAACTTTAAAGTTATTCTAATTTATTTTACTTAACTGAATTATAAAATTTTATTAACTTGGCCAGCTTTGTTAATTTTATTACAATATAATATTATTATAGTCCATAAAATCATTTATAGTGTGTATGTCGCTTTTAGCTTCAAATATTTCATAGTTATGTAAAACTCGTTGATTACAATTAATGATATTATATATTCGTATTAATTTTAGGATTTCTGGGTGTAAATCTAAAGTGTTTGATATTTGATGTCACTTTTGAGTTTTTGACCTAGGTACATATATATTTTAGATCCTGAACAAAGCGAACAATGTATTGATTTTACTTTTACAATGATATTTGATGTGTTTTTATATATTTTTATTTCTATTTTTTCGTAATAAATTACATATTCTCAATATTTAATTAGTGTATTTACATGGTATTATTTTATTTAAATACATTTATTAATTGTTACACAAATACATAATCACATATAATTATTTTTTGTATAGTTATAAATACTAAATACTAAATATCAATTACCTACAGAATTTATGAAACGACGTTTACTATGTTATTCGTAAATTGGAGCATTATTTCTAATCGAAAAAGTGTCTACGTACATTGTATAATATATTATAATATATTACCTATATAAAAAGACCATCATTGTAAAACAAATACATAGCTATGTTCAGAATCTAAAGCTAACACATAATATATTTTTTTTAAATTATAATAAGTATATTATATTAACAAATTAAAATTAATAAAATTCGCATTTTGGTAATCATTGTTTTTTTTCATAATTCTGGAAATACATATTCCGGGTTATTACGGTCAGGAACATTAGATTCCGGAATATTACGGTCCTGGTTATTACATTCCGGGGTTTTACGTTCCGGGATTTTACGGTCCGGACTATTACATTCCGGACTATTACAGTCCGAATTATTAATATTCCGGCTTTTTACTTTCCGTGATTTTATATTCCGTATAATTACAGTCCGGGACATTACGTTCCGGATTATTACGGTCCGGAGCATTACGTTCCGGACATTTTATTTTCCGTGTTTTTATCATTCCGGACAATTACATTCCGGGAAATTACGGCCTCCCGCTCATATCTGATAGAAGTTCGCTCAAAATACTTTTGTCGAATGCGATGGTTTATCATTACACTCAAATTATAATTAAAATTAAACACTATGATTTGCACACCTGTATCCCTCAGGCAGGAGTATCAGTTCTTCTTTTTTATAATTTAAACGACAAAAAAAAAAAAAAATCGTAAATGTAGTAATTCCCAATTAATTGGAACTGAGTTAAGTAAAATGTATTAAATTTTGTCAATTTTATTTAACATTATTATAAAATATTGTAATATAATAAGAAAAATCCATATAAATACTTTAAATATTATTGATTTTACTTACCTACTGAAATTTAAACTTTAAACCCATATAAAAGAATTTCGTTTTGAGATTTTCCTAATATTTTGGAAATACGTTAAGATATATATCAGTATATGCTTCAATAAAATATTAAGAAAATTTCCAAATTTTTTGAATTTTGTATTAATATTTATTGTAAAAGTATTAAGAAATAATAAAAAGAATATTCGTATGGATTTTAAAATTTTCGTCTAAACTAAAAATATCAACTTAAAACAGCTATAAAAAAAAATTGAGAATGGGATTTTTCTAATATTTTTATATCATGTTAAGTAATACTTAAGTATACTTCAGTAAAACTTTCGGACCTTAATGCCTAAAATTGTCAATTTTATCTAATATTATATACCTACGTAAAAACGAGAATTTTACAAAATTTTCATGTCCTATATTTTGTAGAAAAATTAACATAACTGTTCCAAAATTTTATCACATATAAATATATATATATACCTAATACTTATTTGAACACCTAATAATATTTTCAAGTCTCTATCTTAAAAATTGCTTGATTTATCGTGAAATATTGAAATAGAATTCGTTGAAATTTCAGTTTTCGTGATAAATACCGTGTTTTCGTCGTTTATTCTATCGCATAGGGTCAATTTTGAGAAATTCGAAAAATAACCTAAATAAAGTATCAACTACATCTACTTTCCAACCGGAAACATGTGCTGTTCTTAAAAATCGGAGCATTATTTCGGGTAGTAAAAGTGTCTTCAGACATAACAAAAGAAAAAAAAGACACACATCATTGTAAAACCAATACATTCTTCGCTTCGCTCAGAATTTAAAAATATGACATCACTATACATCAGAAATATAATTTCTTCATGAAATGAAAAATCTCTTAAAAATCGACATCTTTATTAAATTAAAATGTTGACCCATCAAAATTATTATAAATTTTTATTATAAAAAATTAAAAACTATATTTCACTTAACTTAAAAATATAAAAAAATTATTTTCATTTTTTTGAAAGTATAAACAATATTATACTATACTCGGATAGATAATATAGTCTATTGCCTAACTAATGATTTTTTTTTTTTAAAAAAAAACACTAGATTTAAAGAAATAAAAACCCAAATCCACAAAAACTTTACATTTATTTTAAGCATTAAATATATTATCCACAAATCAATACTTAAGCTATAAATATTAAAACACTAGGTATTCAAAAATTTTTATTTTTCGCGGAGAGCGGAGATCTTACAATGAGTAAATAGATCTGGGAGACCACTACACCAGTATAGTTACGCCAAGAATTTTCCTTCGTTTTTTTAAAATTGTGTTATAATCCGATATTATAATTCCGATCATATTTTTTTCTTTACACGTTTTAACTCGATAATTTCGAAGTAGGATTTCGATGGATCAATTATTTTACGGTGGTTAAAAAGTTATAAAGAATCAGTGACGCAACCAGGATGCATTTTCGGGAGGGGTTGTGAATTTGGAAAAATGATATTATTTTCATCAAGTGTTTGGTGGGGAAAAGGGGTAAAATTATATTAGATTTATGAGTAAAATATTTAAATTACAAATTAAACTTTTAATCTTTTATTTATAGATAATGCACGTTGGAAAATAATTTAGGCTCATTAAATATTTATATTTATACTTTATTTATAAATCAAATTCTAATAATATACCTAATAAATTATAGTTTAAGATTAATTCTTCGCGTAGTGTTTCACCATTTCATCTAGCACCATATCTGGTTTGACTTCAATATCAGTAGGTATGTATAATGTATTATGTATATATATTGTATACAACCATAATACGTATAATATTTTAATATTTCATATTCATATTATCAATCTACCGTTTCGCGTGTCATTGTGTTCAAAATAAACAATTTTTTTCCTATTCAAAATTTGTAAAAACCTCAGAATAATTTCGGAGGGGTCATAACCCCCAAACCCCCCCCCTGGTTGCGCCACTGTAATGTATAATGATAAAGTTTTTAAAGTCTTAAGTGTATACGAGTAGAATATATTTTACTCACGATAATTTATCGGCCGGCACCGAACACAATCGGAAACGTTACTGCAAACGTCATGGCACAGCGTACGCTCGTTCCATTTTTCTACGCATGTAATCGCGATATACTCGTACATTTAACGCGGTAAGAGAAAACTGTCAAGATAAGGTTAGAAATTATAATAATATATAAACTGAAACCCGTTCGTCAATAATAATTAGGTGTATATATTATAATAGTTATTATAAAATAAATATTGCGTGTTGCCACGGACGTCGTCATCGAAAATATATATTATAATTTATAGGTAATATAAATTATTATTACTTTTTGACGTCAATTTTTCATGAAAATCTGCAGGAAAGAGGAATCAGTATAACGATTATGTGGTCTTGTATAATAATTTTAATTTTATATAATATAGCGTAATTTTTTAAAAATGTGACAGCGGTCAGAATTTTTTTTATTTTTAAAATTTAAATTTAAATTTAATATTTTTATTTTTTTTTTATTTTTTTTTTACTTTAGATAAAGTAGGATTGTATTTACCCCAACTTGTGTTTAGTCATGGTCAACTTTATGTTGCCATGTCCAGAGTTAGATCTTTTGAAAAGTTAAAAATACAAATAATACCGAATAACAAAAAAGATACAATGAATATAGTTTATAAAGAAATTCTATAATAATATTAAACAAAATCATTGAAATTCATTCGTTTATCAATTTATTGGTTTTGGGTGAAAAATATAAATGCGAATAGCTGTCTATAATATCTATAAATGAAATTAAAGCTATATAATATATTATGTATAAAATTATTCAACTATTTAATTATTTTATTGTAACCCGGCAATGACGGGTATTTCCACTAGTTTTATATAATATAGCGTAATTTTTTAAAAATGTGACAGCGGTCAGAATTTTTTTTTTATTTTTTTATCAAACGATATAATATTACAATAGGTATACAGTATAAATAGTGTTCATGTACCTATTAATCTTATTACCTAAATTCGTATAAAAAAAAAAATACGATATTATATTTTAGACGTTTTTTTACGTTTATAAAAAATATATTTATTTCAACGTACCTATAATAAACCATGTAATTGTACAAATTATTACACCCATAATATGGTAGTTGTATATTTTATACGTTTTGTTCATGCTGTAAACGATATTATGTACGCGTATACATTTACGAGTTACGACAAATTATTATTCAATCAATATAACACGTGTTTAAAGACGATTTTGATGATTGATGACATTTTTCTCGGAATTGTTTTCTATATATTATGATTGTTTCCGTAACCGAAATAAATTATAAATCCTAAAAAAACAAAAAAAACAAAATAAAAAAAATAATTGTTAATATTATAATAGGTACGTATATCAATAACAAAATAAAATGTAAATAATATTAAACCTTTTATATAATTTCTGCAATTACGCACATGTATTTATTTCGTTTAAATTGCATATTACAAAAGAATATTCAATTTTTATACATTGAGATCATTTAAAAATAATATTACCACAACATATAATAAACTCAGAGGTCAGAGCACGTTTGACATGAAAACAGTTCGTGCTAAATATTTAACAGCATAATAATATTAGGTATATAACGTACGAGTAAAAGCGCGATGTATTGTACGAAATTATTATTTAATATTTACAACCTATTATTACAATTTAATAATTATTCCAATTTGTATTACATTTTTTCTGAAAATGAGTGAAAAAAAAGGTGGCACAGAAAAAGTTAGGGATAAAACAAAAAACTGCTGATAGCTTCGGCCCAAAAATAAACGTAATTCGTTAAACGAATTATTTGCCAAGTCTGAAATGTCAAATAAACAGGTGAAAATTGTTTATATAAATATATTATTAATAAAATAATAACACATCAACTATATTGATAATTATTTTTCTAATTTATATTTAATATTTATATAAGCACTCAAATTTTAATATACAATATTATTTTTAAACTTTATTTAAACAAAGTTTTACTACCATATCAATTAATTCTAACGGTAATATATACATTTTAGATTCTGAGCGAAGCTTGGTTTTACAATGATGTGTGATTTTTTTTTTTTTTTTTTTATGTCTGTAAACAAAATTACGACCCGAAATAATGCTCCGATTTTCACGAATAGGGTATGTTTCCGGTAGCAAAGTGGATGTAGTCGGTACTTTATATAGGTCATTTTTCGAATTTCTCAAAATTGACCCTAAGCGGTAGAAAAAACTTCAAAAAAATGACAAAAAAACGGCATTTTTCACGAAAAATGAAATTTTGACGAATTCGATTTCTATATTTCTCGATAACTCGGGCAATTTTTAAGATAGAGACCTGAAAATTTTTTTGGGTGTTCACATAGCTCTCTATATATATGTGGTATAATTTTGGAACCGTTATGTTAATTTTTCTACAAAATATTGGACTTTGAATATTTCGTAAAATTCTCATTTTTACGTATATAATGTTTGATAAAATTGGTAATTTTGGGTATTTTGGTCTGAAAATTTTACTGAAGTATACTTTAATATTAGTTAACATCATACTAAAATATTATAAAAATCCCAAGTCACAATTTTTTTTATAGCTGTTTTAAGTTGATATTTTTAGTAAAACGAAAATCTTACAATCCATACGTATAAATAAATATTCTGAAAACACTTTTACTACCCAAAATAATGCTTAGATTTTCACGAATAGCGAGTTTCAGATGTAAAAGTGGATGTAGATGGTACTTTATTTAAGTCATTTTTCGAATTTCTCAAAATTGACTATAAGCGGTAGAAAAAACTTCGAAAAGATGACGAAAAAACGGTATTTTTCACGAAAAAGAAATTTTGACGAATTCAATTTCTATATTTCTCGATACCTCGGGCAATTTTTTAGATAGAGACTTGAAAATTTTTTTGGGTGTTCACATAGCTATTATATAGATGTGGTAAATTTTTGGAACCGTTACGTTCATTTATCTACAAAATATTGGACATTGAATATTTCGTAAAATTCTCGTTTTTACGTGTATAATGTTTGATAAAATTGGCAATTTTTGGTATTAGGGTCTAAAAATTTTCCTGAAGTATACTTACATATTACTTAACATCATACTAAAATATTGGAAAAATCCCTATTCTCAATTTTTTTTTATAGCTGTTTTAAGTTGATATTTTTAGTTCAAACGAAAATTATAATCTGACTGAACTTCGCTCAGAATCGTTTTTTCGAATGCAATGGTTTATCATTGCATTCAAATTCTAATTAAAATTAAACGCTATGATTCGCACACCTGTATCCTGTGCTGCAGGAGTATCAGCTCATCTTTTTTTACAACATAACACTATTATGGTTATATTTCTTATTACCTACATAAAAATTATTATAATATATAAATTATATATATAGTCAAAATAACAGAACTTTAAAAATACAAATAGGTATATAATGTTATTTTGTCTAAAAAAAAATATTCTAATAGCTTATATTTTTTGAAAATACCAAGTCTGTTGTTTTATAATGAATTTAAATATAATTCATCTTTTATTCTCAAATTTCGAAAATATAAATTAATTTTGATTACCTATAATATTCCATTTAAAAAAAAAATAATAGTTGTTTATTTAAATATATTAATGAAGTTTTATCTTTGGATGAAAGAATAATAATTTAAATATTTACTAGGTAGGCACCTAATTTAGTACATAGTATTATTTATTATTATTTGTAGAACATTAATAAATCTAGAGAATGTTATAAAAATGGTAATGTTTCTAATAGCATTGATAAAATTACATTATAGGTATTAATATTACATATACATATTATATATATTTTATTTATTTTATATATAAACTATTATATTGTGTTGATATACTATCTTTTAATTTATTACTTATGTGAAATATTAATATTCCTATAATTTGGTTATTAACATATTTGGGCTGTTTAAAATAAAGATTTCCCAGGCTGAAATTTAGTCCCAGTCCGCCCCTGATCTTTATACCCAAATCTGACGGTATTTTATTCAGAATCGTTTTTCGTATGTTTGATAATGATTTATCTAATTTTATAAGAAGAGTTCTTATGGATATTATACCTATATAAATAAATTAATTAATAATTTTGTGGACTTGGGTTTTTATTTTAAACTGTAAAGTATAACTTTTTATTGT
>JAIUCT010000011.1:9022206-9032578 GCA_021307375.1 Tetraneura akinire | reverse complement strand
ACTTGGCGAAAAAGAATAAAAACTGACGTCGAGTCGTGAAATTTTTAATTTTTTTTTTTATTATAAAATCGGTATTCGAAAACTTCATGCTCCTAGGGAAAAATTGGATATATTATGAATTAAATATAGGCGAATCGGAAATTTTCTTAGCTTTTCATCGATATATGTTTAAAGCGGCGTCACCTCTCGGAACTTGGCGAAAAAGAATAAAAACTGACGTCGAGTCGTGAAATTTTGACGTTTTATTATATTATTGGTTTTTGTTATTACCTATTCACTTATAGTCAGAATAATATGATTATCTTTTTCTACGCGTAGTACGTATAATGAAAATTTTATTGTTGACCAACCATATTTAATTAAATTAAACATTTTTTTTTCTTTAATTTATATACATTTCTATTTATATATTATATGTACTGCTTTCTAGCGTAAAATGTATATTTGATTTTTGTGATGATATTATAATATTATATTCAACTCCTTAAAATTATTTCGATGCTACCGTACATACACCATTTCTTATCATAAAATTTTTGGCAGCTAATTTTGTCAGCTAACTTCACGCACGTTAGATAAACCATGACAAAACAATATTCAAAACCATAAAAAATGGTTACCCCTATAGACCTTGTACAGTTGTACTACTATAATTATGTTTATGGTTACCGCAGTCCACGAATGTCCAATTGTCCACATTAATAGTTTTAATAATTTAAGTACTTTAGGTATTGTTTACAGTAATTTATTTTTATTTTAAATTAAAATTACCAATGGTCTCCTTTTTTATTTTAATGTAAAATACTAAAATCTCATTTTAATAATTTTCGGTCATTACTGACTTGTAACTTATAAATCTGTTGCCAATTCTGCATTCATTGTGATCTCAACATTTCATTAAGTGAGTTGTATAAAAAAAATTTCATTACCTACATACATTTCCTAAAAATTTACTTGATGTTTTGATAACAGGTAAAGATTCAAATTTAATAAATGGCAACCCCAAATAATGACGATGCATCCGACAAAGAAAAAATCGATCCAATAAAAGATGTTAGTGCCGGCATTGTGCGTGAAGTAGGAAGTCAAGCGATATGGAGTCTATCTTCGTGCAAACCTGGTAAATTAGTAATATAGAATAATACTATAATTGTACTTCCATTGAACATTATTCATCTAATTTAAAAAAAAAAAATTATTTTTATTCATTTTTGTAGAAAATACAATTTTTTATCATATTAGACATATATAATTGTAATGTGACCTGTGTTTATCAAAGTATAACAATGGCCTTAAACTAACACTATTTTAGTAAAAAAAAAAAAAACTTTTTACATTATTTTTCAAATAATTATTAAAAGAGTATATCTTGTGTTTATATTTAGGTAATATAAATATGAATTATACAATAATAAAAAAATCACATCTTGCTCCATTTAACAGTTAGCATTGCGCTTACAATCTACTTATATATTCATAAACATACACAATTTTAAACATATATTTGAAAAATAATATTTATATTAACTTAAAAAATTATTTATTCATAAAATTGTCAAATTATTAAATAAACTTCATAAATAAATTCATATTATGTAGTCTTAATTGCTTTGTTCAATTTAATTTTTTAGATATTATAAAGAGTTTTTATCTATAAAATAATGATTTATTTCAGGTTTTGGTGTAGATAAATTAAGAGATGATTGTATGGATACATATTGGCAGTCAGATGGTCAACTTCCACATTTAGTTAATATTCAGTTCAGACGTAAAACAGTTGTTCGAGATATATGTATTTACATTGATTATACACAAGATGAAAGTTATACTCCTAGTCATATATCAGTACGTGCAGGAACAAATTTTAATGATTTACAAGAAATTGAGGTAGCTAAACTGTATAAGCCATATGGTTGGGTAAGAATAATTACCAAAGACATCAATTGCTTACCATTAAAAACATACATGCTCCAAATTGCTGTTATAACCAATCATAAGAAGGGAAAAGATACACATGTGAGACAAATAAAAGTACATTCGCCAGTCGAAAAGAAAGATCTTCTTATAGGTAACTTTAGCACTGTAGAAATGAGACAATATACAATCATAAGATAATATATATATATATATTTTAATTATCTGTATACACATACATAAATTATTAATAATGTAAAGAGTAGTAATAAATATAATATTATTTAATTTTATTGACATGACATGTTAAGAACAACTAAAAAATTCTCCAACTTCCCAATTTACTCTTTAAAAATATGTGAAAGTATATATTTTCATATTAACGAAAAATGTATTACATTTTATTTTGTTTATATAAAAAAAAAAATACTGTAATAATTCTAAGTGTCTGTAAATTTAATGTTATTAAATAATAGGCACTTCCACTATGTGGCAAATTGAATTATATTTTTATTTCATATTACACAAATTATTTTATTCCAATGATATTGTATTAAATATGTATTAACTTATATTGAAAGGGATACTCTAAAACTGCAGTATCAATCATAAAAAACATATTTACAATTTTTTATTGCCATCAAAACATTCAATGATTAATAACTCTAGTGTTCTTTATAGTTGTTATGTTTAATCTGAATAATCTATGCTCTACTCATAATACAAAAGATTATTATTATACATTATAGGGCAACGGTTCCCAAACTTTTTAAGTTCACGCCACCCTAAAAATTAAAAAAAATAATTGCGCCTCCCATAAAAAATTAAATTACAAATTTATAGTATTTAAATATATAAACATTTTTATTTTTATGAAAATAAAAGTTAACAGTAAATATTATTAAACTTCAATTTAAAGTATTACAAAATACAATGCGTATTAATATTTAAACTTAATGCGAATAATGTGCTTGTTTTCTGTTTAATAATTCTTCAAAATTAGGTAGCAATGTTGTGACAGCCACACGCATTTCTTTTTCAATATTAAGTTTCGATCGATATTTTGATTTTAATACAGCAACTGCAGAAAAGCCTGCTTCGCATAAATACGATGTCGCAAATGGTAGTAGTACACGCAAAGCTTTGTTGGATATTTCAGAATATTCATCTTTAATGCTGCTCCAAAATCCTAAAAGTGAAAATGAAGAAAATTTCATTTGTAACGAAGAATCAGATGAAATATCGATTAATTGTTCTTCTTCAGTAGTTGTGAAATTTGGTAATGGGTTTTCACTAAACGGATCTTTAATCCAATTGTATTGTACGATGTTTTCTGGAAAATATTTCTTGAAATGATTTTTAAGAGTCATCAGATGATCAGAAATTATGTTTAGTGAGCTCATTGGTAATTCAAGATCATTATCTTGATTTAAAAACATCAATATTTACCACGCGGCTCGCGCCTCCCTTGCCAAAAGCTTGCGCCTCCCAAGGGAGGCGCGCCTCACAGTTTGGGAACCGCTGTTATAGGGAATTGTAATTTTAAAATCTAAAGTACCTATATAATATATATATTATTTTTATTATTTACCAATCCCCTTAATAAGAACTTCATTCATTGTCACAGGATTAATATTTACAGCATCATAAATCATAAATTTACTAAATATTTTCAAACAGCACAATTTTTTGTACAACAGTAACAACATGAGGGACTCTATTCTAACTGGTAGTTTAATCTAATCTGTGGTTTAACCAAGATGCAACATATCTATAAGTAAGATATTTTATAAATTTAATCATCATATAATATTAGTAGTAAATATTAATTTACCCAAACAACTGCATTTCATCATGTACAACAGATCAGTTTGTTTTAATAATCCAATAAGAATATCACACTGAAATGTATTAAAACATTTTGTACACGAATCAAGGTTCCATTTGATGTAGTTTCTACAAGCCTAAATTAAAGAAACTTTCTATTAATCGAATTAAGATTTTTTTTTAAATATATGTATATATTATTAATTGCATAATATTACAAACAAATAATAAACATATTTTTATTTAAAATAAACATGAGTACTTGATAACTATTTTACAATTATTTATTAAACCCCAGATCACAAATATAATACACTTATTATTGCAAACAACAATTCTTAGTGAGCACTGAAGACGACGACATAATTTTGTGAACTGTGTTTTAGTAAATAATTATTGTATGCTTACTTTGAGTAAAATATCCCAAGAAGGCTTAGTTTCCATACATTCAGTATCTTGCCAAATTTTATAATAATATGTAGCCTTAAACAAATTATCAATTATTTTATTATAGATACAAGATACATTAATATATGAATATTAATTTAAAATAAGATAATTAATTTTATTTTGTATAAATATTGAATTTTAAAAATATTTATATTTAAATACCTACCATTCAATATCTAACATTATAATTACAATAAGTTTTTATATTAAAAATTAAAATAACTTTTATAATCATTTGTAACAAACTTGGAATACCATTTATGTATAAATAACTTACTATTAAATTTAATTATTAAAGCAAATATATGATTATGTGACTTAAAATAAAAAAATATAATTTTAGATTGATATAACTTCAACTGTTTCTTATAATACAATTTACCTACCTAGTTGATTTATATTTTACTGTTAAACTAAATTTCACTCGATAAAATAAAAGAGAATACTATTTCCATTGATTATTGTTGGTTAATCAACACACAGTACTGTAAGATCCTAAAATATATTGAAACGATAATAGTTTAAGAGGTTTTATTTAACATCTATTAAATATTATATACTTATCCGCCAACACTTATAGAGGCATAATATTATTTGGTGCAAGTGATATTACACCTGTATAAAACTATTGTAGAAATAATGGAAACACTTCTATACACTGTTTGGCTTCTTGTAACTCAATGACTTCTTGATGAGAAGTATTGTTATTATTATTATACATTTACACTAAAATTTCAAGGAATAAAACAGAAATAGAATTTTAATTCTGTATGCAAGTTGATAACCCGACATGTCTATAAGAAGCTTTAATATAATACTACAAAATTCGACACACTTTATCATTTTGTACTATTAAGATTTAGTACTGCCACATAATTTTAGGCTGTGCTCTACTGCTAAATCATTAGGTATTAGTCAAGAATTTAAATGCAGATGAATATCAACAATTCTCAGAAGAAAGAAAAATTGTGTTGGAAGAACGAAAACGATTGCTACAGTAATTAAAATAATCAAAAATGTGAAGAAAATAAGAACTGGTTAAGTAATTAGTTTTAATTCAATTGTTAGAAATATTAATAAAATATAGTTTCATATATGAGAGAAATGCAATTTTGGTAATTTTTTTTTCAATTTTATTATTCGAGTAGTTAATCCATATGATTTTTTAAACCATAATAAATTCAAATCTTGGAATTTTGATTTTACTGATGTTTAATTATGTTTATGTTAACAATTATATCAGACTAAATAAATTAAAATGCACAATTATATTCTAATCACTAATTAATAATTATATTAGTATTTGGATCTAGTTATTATACAGTGATCATTAATGTACTGGTATCAGGGCCGTCCCTAGGGCATAGCGAGCGGGGCACTTGACCCGGGCCCCGCGCTTTTCCGTGGTTAAACTACAGGCCCCACGTTTTTACCTATAAAGGCTATATATATATATAGGCCCCGCAAACTGAAGGGACTGCTCTGACTGGTATAGTGAAACTAGTACTGGTATGTATATATAGGTATATATATATGTTACCGTAAATGTTGACATTTCCTGGAGACTTTAGGAATTAACAGTATTTGAGTATTTATAAATTTTTTTTTTTTACAAAAATTTATGTTTTTTAAGAACCTAATAATATGTTATTCTGTATTGAAATTATTATTTGTAGTTAATATAAATTTAAATGTTATACTAGGTGCCAATGCAAAACAAAATGCAAAATTAATAGATACGAGTAGATGTGAATGAAATCTGTATTTAAAATTTGTAATTCAAAGTGTCATATAGTGATATATATAATATAATATGTAATATGATATATGATGTATAATATATTTTATTTATTAATTTTGATATCATTGCCTTCTATTCAGTGGCGCATTTAATTTAAAGGGGACGAATGGGGCAAATGCCCCGAGCGGTAAATGTTTATGAATTTATAATAATTTGGGGAAAATAGAAAAATTGTAGTAGTAAATAAAAATAAATAAATTAGTAAATAGTAATTAGTTAAAGAAGTAAATTGTAGTTGTAATTTTAAATTAAAATAAATTTTTATTTATTTCATGAATTAATAAATAAATAAAATATAGTTATATGGTTTATAGGATTAAGCAATTATTTAACATTTAAAAAAAATTGTATAAGATTTATTGGAGGTTTTCTTAGTTCCCAATTTACCTATTACAAAATTATAAATTATTTTTATAAATTCTTACCAAATACAAATTTATATATTTATTTAATTTTGTACTTTTTTCATATTCTCATGTAAATATAATTTTTATACCATGGCCATGGCATGTGTAGTTAATTATCATAATAATAGGCTCCTGGGTATCGCATGTGGCTTTTAAACAAATAATTATACTATGATAGAATTTAACAATAAGTTAATAATTTAATATTATTGATTCTTGTTATTCAGTCATTCCCTCATTGGGCAGCGTTTATGTTTGAAAGCAATATTATTATATAAACATTTTTTGATGTAATAAAAATTATTTTACAGAAATTACTTTTAGTATAGTATTATTTCGAAAAACATGCATTTGTTCAGACGGAAAATTACAGGTATATTATACAAAATATACTTAAGACAAGTTATTTTTAGTATTGGTTTTTAATTTCTTATTGCTATTAAATCAATGTTATTTTTACATCAGATGGATTTACACAATACGATATAAACTTACTTTTATATTTTATTCCATAATGTATAAATTATTAATTGGATTTATATAGGTAGTTGTAGTAATGTTACCTACTAAATAAATTATAACCCAAAACTATTTATTTAGAAATTTATTGCAACACATTATTTTTATGCTATGTAATATTTTTACCTATTAATTTATTTTAAACTCATAAATCATTATATGCAAATAGTCTTATTTCTGTTCATTACAGAAATGTATTTATTAGATTATATTTCATATATATAAAAAACGAAACCCATGCACTTGCATGTTGTGTATGTAAATTACATGTCATTATTTCTACATATTAAAATAATTTTTATTAGTCTAGCAGGTGTAAAATTACAATAAGACATAGAAACTATACAAGTTTATGACTGGATTTAAATTATTGAAACACTTATGCTAGATACTAAATAAAATAAAAGTTAATATTTCATAAAATTTATTTTTGTTTATGGCACTAATTTTAATGAAGTTCTACCAAAGTACACCATCTTTTTCTATTTCTGGAACTTCTAATACTCTAGGTTTATTAACCATCCGAGCAGTGCGATTACCCTTTACAACTATACCTATAATCCATGCTCGATAGCCTTCAACGTTCTCAATATCTCTGCAATATTCAGCAGCTTCTTCTCTAGGTAAACAAATTAAAAGTCCCCCAGATGTTTCAGCTGAATGACCTTGTAATAATTGAAACATATTGCCACATGCTTTAGCTACTGATGCCATTTTGGCGATTACAGGAAGGTTGTAAATGGTAAAAGACACTTCATTTTTTTGATGTTCTGCTAATGTTTGAGCATGACCCAACAGTCCAAAACCAGTTACATCAGTTGCGCCATGGACATTGTATTTATGCATTAATTTAGCTGCTGTTTTATTTAAACGAGCCATTGAGTCCATAGAACGTTGATATGCTTTTCTCACATCTTCTTTTGAAACAATGAACTTTATTTGATTCCACTTGTCTTCTTGGTCTACCCATTGATGTGCATTTACAGCTACTTGTGTTCCAAGGGGTTTAGTCAACACAAGAACATCACCTACTATAGCATTATCTGGAATAATGAATTCATTTAGTTGACACACAGTAGTAGCAACACCTCCAATAGTGCACCATGGATTTACGACGGTTTGTCCTCCTGTGACTGTTGTACCAGCTTCAAAAGCAGTTTCTTTAAAACCTTTCACTATTAATGGCATCACAACATCTCGTTCTTTTTCAGTCATTTTAATTGACACTGACAGTAACATAAGCATATTATCACATTCAGTCACACCCACAGCATATAAGTTACTTAAAACACTTGAACAAGCTATTTTTCCCATATCAAAAGGGTCATCAACAAGTGGATAGAAATAATCAGTGGTTTGAACTAGTGATAAACTACCATGTCTAATATGTACAACGGCGGCATCCAATCCAATATCTGTTTTAGTCATTGCCATGTGCATAAAATGACACTGTTCACTGTGCCCATTTTTACATTGTTGAAAACTTTCTAACAATTTGTTAACCACTTCTTGGGGTACTTTACAGCCCCGTCCTTTGAGATCAGCAAATCGAGTAAGTTTAAAATGAGGATCTAAATCATGGATTAGCGGATTGAATGGTGTACGCAAAGGGATTAGTTCAAGACGTTCCATTGCTACGTTGTCCTGAGCTATGTTCGAGTGTATGTGATCGCCCATTTTCCTATTAAACAAGTAAGTAACATTAGTAAAACAATTTTATCAACTACAGCCCAACAGATTAGTTAAATCTTAATATCAATAACACTTTAATCAAATTCACAAATGTTATTATGAATTTTTCAAAACGATGTACTTACGAATTATGTGTTGAATGTAAAGTTAATAAACTATACACCTTCAGGGAGTTAGAAATTAAATTTGTAAATTGAAATTTAGTATTTACAAATTTACCGGGAAATAAGTGTAAAATGTACCAACAAAACTTTGTGGCAAAAGGTTAATTTTGTAAAGCGGGCAAGCGGCAATCAATGAATATCACAAACACAACCCCAAACAAAATAAACGACAACCACGTTCTTGCTCTATGAACGCGTTCCGTGATTGGCGTTTGACAACATGCTCGTAGTCTCGTTGAATTTCGACAGGGTGACCTCCAAGCCAATTCAATATTGATTTTGAAAGTAGAGTCAATCAGACTGATTAACGTTTTCTACATGGTATAGACTTAACCTGACCATGGTTTTTATTAAAAATAATTTATTATTATTATGCCGAGTTGCACTAAGCAGTTGAATAAGAGTCTATGATAATAATTAATCAATGAACGAACCATGCATAGCGTTATCTAGCGGTCATATTCATTTGTCGACTATATTCAGAAATATTGATTCCCATTCTATTGTGTGGTAGTTTTGGTGAAACTGCATATTCATATACGACTAATTCCTAAGTGTATGACGTGGTGATGTGATAGAGTCGTTGTTCGTTCACGGTCTCACCTTACCTCCGGAGGCCTAATTGGTTGGCCCCGTGCGAGAACGCTGTGGTCGCGACCCGAGAAAAAGGGACGAGAAGTGAATGTAAATGTTAATCACCATCATTTTTTTTTTTAACATCATTAATTTTTCCATTTGGAAAACCGATAGTAAGAAGAGCGGACGATTCGTTTTTACTATACAATTAAAATACCTATCGTGTAGTCGTGGTATGAATAAATAATTTTTGGTTTTTAAAACACTTCGTTATTATAAATAATTGTTACACGCTTTTTATTGAACTATAATCACGATTAAAGATAAAAAAAAATCGTGACTACAATATATATATAATATTATGATAACTGGAAGCATATTATATGCCGGGTTGCATAAAATCTGTTCTGTAAACTATTGGTTCCATAATCTATCTGTTCTGTAAAATTATGTTTGCGTTGCATAAAATTGTTTTATTTGTATTTATTATCTATGGTTACAACCACTTGCTCAGTTATCAGTATAAATATTTTTTTTTTATAAATGATAATGTGATAAATGATAATTCAATATGAAGTTCGGGCAAGACGGACCGTGGTGCAGTCCAACAGTTGGTACCACTGTGCAACTTTGATCAGCTGTCTCCGATAAAACCTAGTCGGTTAGGTAGCACAGATTAAGTGAAAGTGAATTGAAAAAGTGAAATGAAAATCTGTGGTGCTACTGGTGCTAATATACAAAATATAACTACTCATGACCATATCAATACGCGCATGCGTGATAAGAACATAGAGCCGAAATTTTTTTCCCGACGTGCAGACAAACGTGAAGTTTTGTGTGTTGAACTGTTGAGTCGTTGAGTGTTCTGTCATTTTCCGTTCTATTTTTTAAATTTGTTTTTCTATATCAAAATGGCAAATGACAAAAGAGGTAGAAATTTCACCGAGGCTGAAAAATGCCTTTTAATTGATTTAGTTTTACCGCACAAAAAAATTATTGAAAATATTATATTAATGTCTGGG
>JAIUCT010000011.1:8987791-9022196 GCA_021307375.1 Tetraneura akinire | reverse complement strand
ATTTTTTACTGTACGTTGAATTTTTGAGATAATAACATTATTAAAAATGTAAAAAATAAATAAAAATCTGTTAAATTTAATTTTTCGGTCAAAAGTTATTTAAAATTTTTTTTTTATACTTAAATTTAATTTTTTAAATATTAAGTTTGGTCAAAACGTACTATTTCTGACTAATAGTACATTTTCGTACATTTTGCTTTGATAATTGGAATTAGTACGTTTTGACTAAAAAATTTTCAAAATTTGTATTTTCATTATTTTATGTTTATATTATAAATATTAAAAATAAAACTACCTAATAAATACCTAATACTTTTTTAATTTAAAATATTTTTTATGAATAAATACTACTAAGGTAATAAGTACTAACAATTTTAATTTTAATTAAATTAATTTACACTAAAAATTATAATATTGTTGAAATATTAAGACTATATTTTAATATAATATATTAAAACAATATTAGTAAATTATAATAAATATCATTATATAATAGTATATATAATATAAATAATATAATCATATTTAATATAGGAAAATATAATATTAATTAATAACTAATAAAATGTTTTAAAGAAACATAAAATTACTACTTTTTTTATTATAAAATATTTTAAATTTATAAAATACAATAAATTAAAACGAAAATACCAATAAGTTTATTTAAAATGAACAATAAATGTTCATTTACAGTCTTTTTAACATCCTTTTATAATATAAGTTTATTACTTATTATAAAAAATAATTAACAATATTAACATGTAAATAAAAACAAAATTAATGGATATTAAGATTAAAATAATATTAGGTACCTATTTAAAAAAAATGTAATTATAATAAAATAATATAGTCTTCTACATAAGAACTATAACGTTATTATCATATATTCTAAAATTATTATTACGAGTATATTATCACATATGAAGACATGAAGTATACAATGAAAAATATAAATTTTATAAATTACTAATAAGTTATATAATAAGTATAAATTACTAATAAGTAATTAATAAAATTTAAATTTTTCATTGTATAGGTACTTCATATGTGAAATGTGATAATATTATAATTTTAGAATATAAAATAATTCTTAACCAAACAAAAAAAAAAAAGTAACTTTTTCATGTATAATATAAAGCATATTTATTATGTTTATAAGAATAAATATTAATATTATTATATGTAATAAGGGTATCACTAAATTTAAGCGAGAATAAATAATAACATATTAAAGTAATAAACGATTTTTTTTCATCATAATTTGTGTTATCATTACTTTAAAATAAAAAAATAAAATTTATATTAAATATTATATTAATTTATTTATTTTAAATAAAATAATAAATGTCATAAATTAATTTTCATGGAAATTGTAGGTACGTTTTGCATGCATATATTTTTCTTCCTATACTATTCACAGAGGAAATAGTACGTTTTGAAATAATGGAAAATAATTCAAATAATTGAAACTAATGTAATTAGTACGTTTTAACTAATTTATTTTACTTTTCATTGTGATATCTATAGGAAATAGTACGTTTTGATCAATTGGGTAAATAGTACATTTTGAACAAACTGATATTATGCAAATAGTACATTTTGAACAAATTAACGATTTTAAAATTATAAAATATTAAAATCTATAGGAAATAGTTCGTTTTGACTCAATCTGACGACACTAATCGATTCGCCGTCATTTTAAATATATGATTCAAATTCAATGTATAACTCAATTTTGGCAAAAATGCCAATAGTACGTTTTGCATTATGGCCCACAATTATCATTTGAAATCTGTGCGTGTCTAACCAAAAATATTTGGACAGACCCATTATTTTGAAAATAGTCGATAATGAAAGTTTTAGCAAAGAATGTCATACGAGTTAAAATTTTGCATATTTTATGGATTATTGAATGATTTATCTTACTACCTACTCTTTTTTTAATTTTTTATTTTTTATTTCTAGACCGCATAATTTATGATACGTTACATACATTATCACATATATAATATATTAACAATAGTCAATAACTCATGTCTCATAGCTACTTATTATATTATCAATTATCAGTTATCATCGCCACTCATAAAACAATAATTATTTTTATGTAAAGCAATTTTTTTATATGTACGAAGTACGAGTATATATAAAAAGCAAGGAAAGAGATACTCCTTCCGCAGGGATATAGGTGTGCAAATCATAGTGTTTCATTTTAATTAAAATTTGAATGCAATGATAACCATTGCATTTGAAAAAACGATTCGGATAAAAGTTCAGTCAGATAATGTGGGTATTGATTAATATATTGCCGTTTTTTCGTCGTTTTTCGTCATTTTTTCTAACGCATAGGGTCAATTTTAAATAATTCGAAAAATAACCTAAATAAAGTATCAACCACATCCACTTTTCAACCGAAAACATGTGCTATTCATAAAAATCAGAGCATTATTTCTGGTAGTAAAAGTGTCTTCAGACATAAAATCAAAAAAATCAAAATATAAATTTTAAACAACTATAAAAAAAAATTGAGACTATGGATTTTTCTAATATTTTGATATATGATGACTTCAGAAATAATAATAAAAAAAAAAAAGACGGACGGCGGTCACCCATCCGCTGTCGATGCCTGGCTACGGTGCTTAACACCTATTATAATAATATTTATATTATAATAAGAAACACGTGTACAATAAATTGTCATTTTCGAATGGATACCACGCGCGTAAAGAAGCGTCTAAACGTAAGCTAATCAACCTAGTTACAAACTAGTTACCAGGTATAAAAAAAAAAAAAACAAATAAACAATATAACAGTAATATTAAGTCAACTTTTATATTTTTATATTGGTATTATATAATAAAATTTAATTAAAATGTTCATAAATATACTAAAACGTAGGTAGGTACATCCACGCGCCAGTTAATTCCTACATCGAAAACGATTTCGGAAGGCGATATTTAAAAACTAGGAGAAAATAATTAATGGAAAAATAAATTGCTCGACTATTGTTATACAATAGTTCACCAGACGCGTGCCGATATAACGACCGCGGTAATAACATTTTTTTTTTTTTATGAAAGAAGCCGCCGTTCGAGAGAAAACTGGTTCTTTTCTCGTCATAATAATAAAAATATTTACCTGGTACCTAATAATATTATAATATTATGCACAATCTCCTAAAGTAAACTGCGAAATAGATAAAAATGTATACGAATTATACGGCTCGTACGTAATATTTTTTAAAAAATAAATACCTATTTAATATTCTTTATAATTTTAGATTCTAATCGAAGCGTTTTAAAATCCAATTTTATAGTTATGGATTTAAAGTCTACTGTATGTCTGTACTTAGGTACTACTTAATTGTACATAATATACCTATTGGCCATATTATAACATTCTACCTATGAAACCTATGCAAATTATTATAAACGTTTCAATTTTAAACGGTTTCGCGGTCCTTCTATTCGTTATTATCTGAAAACGCCAATCTAAAATTAATGTTTTATTGAAACGGACGTCATTTTTTATTTATACTCGTATATTTATATCATTCGGCTACTTTCTGCCTTTGCTATACATCGTATTATTTCGTATTTACAATATTATTTAAAATACAGTTCAAACCACTGTCGAAGTGTCTATAAAAAATTGAAACAATATGAATTTAGTCTAGTTAAAAATTAAATAAAAAATAAATAATAATTATTAAATTTATATTTTATTTTTTTTTAATTTACACGTGTTGCAAAATTTTAACGAAAATATCATAATGAAATATATATATTATAATTAGGGCTGGGATTTTAATGCCCTAAAAAACCTCAAAAAATGCCACTAAAAAAATGCAAAAATGACTTAAAAAACTCAAAAAATGCACTAAAAAAATGCATTAAAATTATATTTATTATAGCTTAAAAATTGGAAAATTTTTTTTAACTATATTACATTGTGTATTTTTTTTGGTTTTTTTATTGTACGCTGTTACTTGTACAGTTCTGTTTTACTTCTGGTAATCATTCACTCTAAAATAATTAAAAAAAAAAAAAATGTTTATATTTTAACTTGTTTTTGTTGGTTTTTATTATAACCTGCACAATAATACATAATAGGTATATAACGGCTATAATTTTCGGGGAAAAACCTAGCTATGATAAAAAAATTTTAGACGATACTATAAAAAAGTATATTATATATTTCTTATATATAATTTAATATTCGTACCGTCGGTAGTTAGCGAAAGTCTATTGTGAATCGCAACAACTTTCGTTCATTTTATGAAGAAATTGTGAAAAATGCTCTAAAAACTAATAAAATGCACTTCAAACATCAAAAAATGCCATAAAAATGCATTTTAAGTTTAATTTTGTCAAAAAATGCAAAAAAAAAAATTACTTTAAAATAATCAATATCACCCAAAACACATTTTATACTTACAGACCGACGTTTCAAAACACCAGAAAAAAAAGATGCATTTGCATCAAAATCCCAGCCCTAATTATAATTTATAAACTATCAAAAACGAAATATAGTTTTCGAATATATTTACTTTTAGAATTTTAGTATGTATTAATTTTATTCATTAATTTTATTTTAATCTAGACTGATAAAGATAATAATATTTTTATATGCCTATTACCTATACAACCTAACTAATAAAAATCAATTAATTGAAATGTTTAATGTATCCATTGCAAATTTCAAATAACCTAATAGTCTTAAAAACTATAATTATATTCAATAGACTACTATAGAAAATATATAAATTGAGATAGGTTATGGTTTAAATTAATTTTAATGCAAATAATTAAAAAAAATAAAACTCATCTCATTTGATATATTTTTAGTATAGCCACATTGAATTGTGCTCATATTAAAAAATATATCTCATATGAATTATTAGGAAAATCTGTGGAAAATATTAAACGACACAATAGTTTCGTTCTACTATTAATTATTATAGTTACTTCGTGCTCGATTTTGTTGTAAACCATCAATTATTTATTTATATAATATTATGATATGACAATGACATGTACCTACCTATATTAAATTTGAACGATTTTTCAATTTTATCAACATAAATTATTTTTCACTATGTCATATCTAATACCGACAAATAAAAATTGAACAAATCATTTTATTATTATAAATTATTTTACTCGGTAGATGTTAGGTGAATAGGTCAATAATTTTAACGAAGTATAATAATTATTAATTTATGAAAAATTAATTAATTAAATATTATAATAATAAATAAAAATTATAAATTAAGTATAAAAAAAAAATAATAATACTTATGAATCATAATAAAAAAAGATGCATTTGCATCAAAATCCCAGCCCTACTTATGATGAATAGTGACAATGATGGACATTTCTTCCGGTCGTCCAATTATTATTTTATATTATTACAGCGTATTACAATTTACCATTGATTTTATGTCCTACCGCCTTTCTTTTGTATAATATAAATTAACATACTTTTATACATGCAGTCGAAAACACGATATCGGATTACGAAGTCAACGGAAGACGGAAACGTTTCAGTAAAAATGTTTTGGCGTTTGGTTTTTTTTTTTTCATTAATCATACTCGCGTTTACCGATGTAATCGAATTAGGCACCGATTAAAAGGATATAGCCTTAAATTGTCATAAAACATTAGATCAAAAACGTTTTACACGTGTCTCTTATGCAGCATGTGTATTTTTTATATATAATTAGGTACCTATATAGTTATAATGTGTAGGTTAGGTTAGTATTATTATATAAAATTTGTCTTAAAATAATATAGGTAATATTATTAATATAATAATATTAATATTTTGTCTTTTGATATACGATAGCATGTAAAAGTACTCGTATTACAAATGTAATATGTACTTATTTGGATTTCAAATATCTTTATAATTCTTATACACTTTTTGATCAATATTTACCTAAAATCTATGTTTATATAAAATAAACACTTATTTTGAATAATAGGATTAATATTTATAAATTATTTTATTTTATTTTAAATAACATAACTACTGAGAGCCATCTAATAATAAATTATAGTAACTATACTCGTATAATCTATTTATTTGTTTATTTAGACTGGTGTTTAAAATTTTAAATAATAAATAAGGTGAATAATATTATTAATGTAATAATGTATAAATATTTAATACCAGCGAATAGCGATACATTTCATAACAAATTTATATATATATAATTATTGTTTTTATTCCAATATTTGATATTTTAATATTATAATGTGGTATAAATATTTTATTAATGTATAAAAATATAAGTTTTTTTTTCGTTTATCACTAATAATTTATTTCAAAATTCCTAACTGCTATTATTTTCTAACGGTTATGTTATAACAAAAAAAAAAAAAAAAAAAAATATATATATATATTTTGTTTCCTCTCAGGGTCCTAAAATTATAATAAAAATGAAAATATATACACACGAGTACGTATTATATAGGTAGATCGTTACAAATATTATTGTATGGTAAATAGGTATAACTTGCAGCGTTACATTATATACTTATAAATTGTACATATTATAAATGCTGTCATCTTCAATCTTGACATAATGTATAATAATATTATTATAGGTAATTTCTGTATAATATATTCATAACCATACATTATTATGCACCTAATATTTTTTTGGACATAAACGTATTATCACTTACAAATATACGTCATATTATTTATTATTTCGTCTTTTTGATAATCCATAAGAAGTTTTTTTAGTAACTATAATATTATGTATAGGTAGGTTAACCTAAGAAATATATTATTATTAGGCATGCATAATAACAAAAAATAATTATTGATCACAACTCTGAAAATATAAAGAAAGTAATATTATTAAATAAACTAATATTAAAATGTAACTTGTATACAATTTATAGAATTACATATAATTATTTTATGAAATTATAATAAAATATTATGTACTTTTATGAAAAAAAAATGTGTCGATAATTTATGAAATGAAATCTCAATTTGAATTTTATTAATAATATAGATAGGTAAGTTTAAATTAGTTAATAGTTATTATGGAATATTACGTTAGGTATTATAATAATTAATATACTATACGTATTACGTATAGGTATTGTATATATTCATTTTCTATTTACTATTTGTAAATAATATTTGAAAATTTTATAATTATAGTGAAAAACGTATATTAATTATTTTTTTAACTAACAAAACAATAAAAATACCTACGTCTTTTGTAACTTTTGTATTTACTTTTTTTAACAGTTTTTAGAGTTTCTTATTTTTAAAATATGAACAATAAAAAATATATTTTTCATTCTGTACGAATCAAATGTATTTTTTTTCTTTTTTTTGAAAGATATATCCTTTTTTCAGCAAATATATAAAATGTTTTTAGATAGTAAAAGTAATCCTTAATCTTCATGTAGTATTTTTATCAATAGATAATTGAATAGCAGAATAGGTATAAATTAGGTATATTCCAAGACAAAGACAAGATATTTTTTTTTCTAGAACAGACTTGTACAGTGACGTATTTACGGGGGGGGGGTATTTACTAGGATCTAGGGGATCAATCCCCCCCCCATATATTGTAAAATATGTAAATAATTATAGCCATCATATTAAATACTATTTTAGAAGAAAAGCGAAGAATGTATTGGTTTATTTGGTTTTACATAATGATGTGTGATTTTTTTTTTATGTATGAAAACACTTTTACTACCTACTCGAAATAATGTTCCGATTTTCATGAATAGCATGTTTCCGGTTGGAAAGTGGATGTAGTTGGTACTTTATTTAGGTTAGGATTTTGAATTTCTCAAAATTGACCCTAAGTGGTAGAATAAACGACGTAAAAAATGACGAAAAAACGGCATTTTTCACGAAAGCTGAAATTTCAACAAATTCGATTTCAATATTTCACGATAACTAGGGCAATTTTGAAGTTAGAGACTTGAAATTTTTTTTGGGAGTTCACATAGCTATTATATATATGTGGTAAAATTTTGGAACCGTTTTTAAATTTTTTTACTAAATATAGGACTTATATAGCTGTTTTAAGTTGATATTTTTAGTTCAAACGAAAATTATAATCTGACTGAACTTCGCTCAGAATCGTTTTTTCGAAATCCTAAGTAAAATTAAACGCTATGATCCGCACACCTGTATCCTGTGCGGCAGGAGTATCAGCTCATCTTTTTTGTTTTATTAATATTTAATAAATAAAATGAACTAATAAAATATATAAATTAATTACATTTTGTCTGATAAATAATTTATGCACTTTTTTACTAGCTGATAATATTTTAATATAAAAATGTAATATGTATTCACTATTCATTATATATTTAATTATGTATATGTATATATATATAAATATATATATATATATATGTGTGTGTGTGTGTGTGAAAATACATACATGATATTAAAAAAAAATATATTGTTTTTATATTGTGATATAAATGATATTGAATTAGAAGTTTTCTTAAAATTTAATTCAGCCCCCCTCCCCAAAAATTTTCACCCTAATTGCCCCTAAGACTATTGGATTAAAATTAAATAACAACTATAGAAAAAATATAGGAAAAATAAAATAAAGATATTATTTATAATACAAATCGCTTAAGAGGTTCTCATATACCTATTGACTAATAAAACAATTGAAAATTTGGGTGTTGTAGTTTTACCCATATCAATGAAGGTATGGGATGAACTAATGAACCATGAAAAAATTTCTTACATTATGAGAGAATTAAAGTCTAAAACTACTTCTTAATTAATAATAGTTGACAATATTACCTATTTAATTTGTCATATTATGTAGGTATTATATTATTAGTTATAGAATTTTTCATAAATATACGTAATTTTTTTCTTCACTTGTGAATTTTATATTATAGGAAATAAAAAATTTTATTACAATATGTTTTATAACTATTTTAATCATTGATAGATTTATGATACCTACTAAAAACTTTGTTTATTAAACAAAATTTTTAAAAATTAATTATATGCTTGACAATGTTGAATTGTAATGATATTATAAATGATTTTACTAGTAGTAAATTAAGAAAATACATAGAATGTATATAAAATAACATTTTTTATTTTTATTAAAATCAAGTTGATATACAATTTATGTAAGTATACAAAATATTACTACGTTTACTGTGTATAATGTTTGTGTTGATACTTTTTTACCTTATAAGAACATAATTAACACATTTTTCATCTATACTATTAGCGTCACTAACTATTGATAATGATATTGCCGATCAATCATTCAATGATAACATTGAATGTATGAATATGAGTTGTTCATCATCACCTTTAGGTTTACCATTAGATGATATAACTCCAGGTATGAAAAAATATTATTGTGAATCTTAATGGACACTTGTATAAAAACTGTTTTATTTATTTTAGAAATTCCTCCAGTGCAATCTACACGGGACAACGTTACATTTTAAAAACAATCCCTCGTACTGATATACAATTGTCAATTATTATTGTCAACAGAGTCAAATAGAAAGGTTAGTACTAATTATAATAATTATTTACACGTGTTATATCTAAACAGTTCTAAGAAACTTCTATATTTTTTTTAGTTTATGCAAATGGCAAACGTGTCAAATCTACTGAATCACAAACGGCAACTGTCGATCGTATCCTAATGGCTATAATATTACAGTATACTATCAAAATCAGTAATCTACCAACGATACAATAAATCGGGTATGAAATACTAAAAGGCTAAAGTGTAACAGTGCATAATTCTCTTTTCTGATTATATTATAAAATACAAATGATGACTATTGATTAAACAAAAGTCATCAATTGTATAGTTCATGTCTACCTTATTTTTATATATTGTGAAGAAATCAGTATTGTTTTACAATATAAAGGTGAACGTGGATTAAAATGTACTGACATAATATGTATGTAACTATTACATTTAAAATTTTAATTTTTTTTTTTTTAGTTTTATTAATATAACATGTGATTGGCAATGTTAACATTTGTGTGAAGAACCAAAGCATACACTACTTTAAAACAATTAAATTACCTGTCTTCAATGAGATTAAGCTGTACCATTAATCTATGAACTACACGTATGCTACCAGCATATACGAATAATTATTTAATGTTTAATGTAAAATATGTATAACAGCCAATTAATACATAATAGTTTTTTTTTTTTTTTTTTGTAAAACATTTATATATAGTACCCATGGAGATATGAGAAGACCAATGTGTGCTCGAGTACATTATAGAAATAAATAACTACCTGTAAAAATCTCATATATTCGTATGACACGATGAAATAATGAAAACTGAGAAACTAAACGACCAATAGATAACTATATCGGGTAAGATATATTTATGTTTAAATTACTGAAAAATATTTAGTCTATGAACTATTTGTGTAATATTATGGTATTAGCCAAGAATAATTATTTAAAGTTTAATGTTATGAAAAATATATTATAATAATATAATATATTTTTATATTAAAAAGTAAATCATTTTCATATTTTATACAGCGTGCAGCTATAAAAATACCATCGAGTGGTTCAGTTCATTGTTGATGCACAACTGTAGAAGCAGCCATTTGAATTTCATGCTTACAATGTGTTTCTTAAACTGCATAATATACAGTTCAAAATGTCAACAAAACAATTATTTCTTATGAAGTTGTAAGTCACTCAAATTGAATTTTGAGTTGGAAGACAATAAATAATAATAAGTAAGTAATGTGCTAAAGAAAATGTGTCATAACAAATAAATAATATTTTTATTAATTTTGTATATAGAAATGTATAATGCAGCGTTGATGGACAACAACAAATCGTTTGGAAGCATTTATGTTAAAAACCAATAGAATAAGAGGATAATAAAGAATATATAATTTCTATTTTTCATTATAACCATATTTGTTTATGTTTACTCTTAACCTTTTGTCTAAAGTAAGAATATATAAAGATTGTTATTTATCTTTAATAAATGATTACATATGCGTTTTAACAAAAAATAATAGTAACCTCTATTTTATTATTTTTATTTCATACCATTAAAGTGTACATTTTTTACAGTGTACAGCAATTATTTAAATTTAAAATATCACCACCATAATATGTGACTTAAATCTGGGAATTAATTAATATTTTGAAATTTGATTGATATATTTTTGTATATTTTTTATGTATTGCAATAAGTTTTATTGTGCTAATAAATGTAATATAGTGTATGAATGTATGTATATTATATTATATTATTTTTTATATTATTTAATGTTATTTTAATATAACAAATATAAGTTAGTTTTTTTTTTAAAAAAAAAAGTATATTTTAAATACTTTATAAAAAAAAATTGATGATTTTGTGGCTTCTTTTATTGTTTTAATAGTTAATGCTGCCCAAACTACATGTAAAATATAACTCAAAACCACACAAATGTATTATTTATAATTGCATAGTCAACTGACACAAATAATTATAAATCACATAGCATTTTTTTTTTCAATTAACCTCCCCCCTCCTAAATATAACTAAAACTAATTAAACTAATGAAAATTGTAATTTATCTTGTAAATTGATAATATTTCAGTTATTATCAAATAAATCAAACAATTTGTAATTAATAATAAAATGAATTATTTATGAATTTCGTATAAGTAAATTGTAGTTTATTTTAATATGGCATTAACTATCATAATCATATCGATTAATTTTTATGCAGTAATGTGATAAGCATATTATTTATATTACGGTTATGTTCGTTTATATTCAATGAATTTTTTTTTCATTTGTGTGATAATGTAAGCGATGTTCAGAGAAATAATATTATATTGCAATATGTTAAATGAAAAAAAAAAAAAAATTGAGTACAATGAATTTCTTATTTTAGTGTAATATCATATAACATTAAGATACATTAATCAAACGTAAAAATTAATCAATATTTGCTTAAATACTCTCCATTGCTACTTTTTCACTTTCACCGCCAGTAGAATCTATCATATTTTGATCTTCTATCATATTTTCTTCCTGTTTCTCGTATACTTTTTGTAAATCTTCCAAATTTACACCATTAATGGATTTTAATTTTAAGATATCTGTAAAAAATTTAATGATTATTTATTATTCTCAGAGACACACAAATGTTATATTGTACATACTATCATTTCCGTTGAGTACAGCAATAAAACCACCATGACCCATTATTCGAACTAGGTGTTGAGCAGTCAAACATAGTAAATCTTGTTGTTCCAATGAAAGTAATGTTTGAATTCTAATATTACCAGTCTCACATGGATCTATAATGCCAGACGAACCAGGAAGAAACAATCCACCAGCCAGAAGTTGTATAACTCTTCTATATGCAATTTGAATGGGCAATGTTTGTTTATTGTTTAACAATGAACGATGAGCCTTTAAAATTTTTATAATATAATTTAGAAAATTGAATTAAAATTTTTTCTACAATTTTAAGCTAACCAATAAGTCTATCATCCATGGATTAAGACCTTTCAATCCACTAAAACGATTGCGAAGATCTTTAAGAAGCCTAACAAGCATCCTATTTGATGAATGAGACACATTATCATCAAACCACCGACTACAAAAACAAACAAAAATTAAATGATTTACATTACAAGTAAATATATAAAATAAAATAAAATATTGAAAGCAGACCTGTGACGAATAGCACTTAAATGAAGTTTCATCGCATTTGCATCCAAATGTAATCCAGAAGTTAATTTTTTTAGATTTGTAGCTATAGTAGAAATAAGTATTCGTACAGTGCCTTGTGATGAAATGACATCAAAACCTGTGAAATCTGGCGCCATCAAAACTTCTATAAAATTATAATATAATTAATTAGTATAATTAAAACTGGGTAAATTAGCTGATGTGGAACTAACCATTAGCAATTTGTATTCCGGTTGGATAGTTTTCTCTAAAATCGGAGATAATTCTCTGTGATAAAACAATAACACTCTCTTTGGTAGGTAAAGTTTTAAAAATAACCACTATATCGGCCACGGTATGACCCTTCATAATAGTTCCCTTTTTAAACGATCCAACAACTCTAACTTCGTCAACCTAAACCATAAAAAACAGTACTTATAATTTAGACTCTAAACTACCCACAAAGAAAAACACAAATATAATAATGATTGACACTTACAGATACTTCGGTCTTTCCAGGGAATATGATAATGTTATCCAATATATATTGTATTTTGGTGACAACTCTCAGCAGTGTTGAATGATCATCTGCACTGGGCGTCAATATTTGAGCTCGCTTGAGTAAAGCCTGCAACAACAACAAAAATTATCAATAGACTAGAAATTTTCAATAGTGAAAACTCAATAATCACAGAAAACTTACAGCATTGAATGCAGACTCCTCCATAGTGTGCGCCCCCGGTTTTAGCCGTGGAAAGGCGTTTTCGCAGAGTACAATGTCGAAGGGATGCCGCGGTACTCTGCGGGACATAAACGGAGGAGCCATCTGTCCTGCCAACGGCGGTGGAAATTTGGACATACCCACGCGACCGGTGCCACGAAGTATTTGGATTAAACTAAAAATAAACCGTCTATACTCCAGAAAAGCAAACTTCAATTATTATAGCTAATGGTAATTTAATTATTTATGTATAACTAAACACGCTACGTTACGTTAAGTATTACGATGAATTATGATTGCGTTACACGCGTAGTTTTACGTTTCATTTAACGTTTGGATAAACGATACACACTTATTAGTTATTATTAATTAATAATTAGTAATAATTACAATAATTCGTAATTTATAATAATAATAATAATAGCAAAATATTAAATACACTATACACTTCACAATTCTCGGCTAGTTTATTAGGTAATAAATGCTAAAAAATAAAATGAAAATATAGATTATGGATAAAAATAAAACACATTAACAAAACCATCTTTTTGCGATAACGTTTGGTAACATAACCTATTGAAAATGTCTGCCGATATTCATCGGTCTGGAAGAAAAACAATTACATTTACATATATCCTTGTACCTTTTTTTCAATTCAAATTTTTAGAGAAATTAAACAATTTTGACAAATGACAAATTGACAAATGTATCAATGAACGGATATTGAAAGTATTAAGTACCACAGCAGTTATATATTTTGACGTTATATAATATGATTTATGAAAGTGAAACGAGACTGTTTACAAAGAGTTGTTACAAATGCGAGTTATATTATTTTATTTTAATTATATATTAATTTTCTTAGGTGAAATTAAATTATAGTTTCTATATAAATATATATTTCTTTTTTGTGTGTGTTTAATCATATAGTAAAATCTTATAAACGTGTTAATTGTAACTTCACGAATCAAATGATTCATTCAGCACAAAAGCGACATAAAAAAAAAAATAATAAATTAATAACCACTACCTTATCCAGCGATGATTACCAGAAGTGTAGGTGAAGTCGCAGGTCGTGTAAAAGAAATAAACAAAGGTGATGAAATTGTTTGTTGAATGAAATCTCCAACACCGGAACCAAGGGCGTATTTTAGAGGGGGCGACGGGGCGATCGCCCCTCCCTAGATTTTTTTTAAAGATATTTATTAATACAAGAAATTGTTGTTATTATTATTATTTTAGATTCTGAGCGAAGCGAAGAATGTATTGGTTTTACAATGATGTGTGATTTTTTTTTGTTTTTTTTTTTTTTTTGTTTTTTTTTTTTTTTATTCTGTAAACATTTTTACTACCCGAAATAATGCTCCGATTATCACGAATAGGGTATGTTTCCGGTAGCAAAGTGGATCTAGTTGGTACTTTATTTAGGTCATTTTTCGAATTTCTCAAAATTGACCCTAAGCGATAGAAAAAACTTCAAAAAAATGATGAAAAAACGGCATTTTTCACGAAAAATGAAATTTTGACGAATTCGATTTCTATATTTCTCGATAACTCGGGCAATTTTTTAGATAGAGACTTGAAAATTTTTTTAGGTGTTCACATAGCTACTATATATATGTGGTATAATTTTGGAACCGTTATGTTAATTTTTCTACAAAATATTGGACTTTTAATATTTCGTAAAATTCTCGTTTTTACGTATATAATGTTTGATAAAATTGGCAATTTTGGGTATTTAGGTCTGAAAATTTTACTGAAATATACTTACATATTAGTTAACATCATACTAAAATATTAGAAAAATCCATTGTCAAAATTTTTTTTTATAGCCGTTTTAAGTTGATATTTTTAGTAAAACGAAAATCTTAGAATCCATACGTATAAATAAATATTCTGAAAATACTTTTACTACCCGAAATAATGCTTAGATTTTCACGAATAGCGAGTTTCAGATGTAAAAGTGAATGTAGATGGTACTTTATTTAGGTCATTTTTCGAATTTTTCAAAATTGACTATAAGCGGTAGAAAAAACTTCGAAAAAATGACGAAAAAACGGCATTTTTCACGAAAAATGAAATTTTGACGAATTCAATTTCTATATTTCTCGATAACTCGGGCAATTTTTAAGATAGAGACTTGAAAATTTTTTTGGGTGTTCACATAGCTATTATATATATGTAGTAAAATTTTGGATCCGTTACATTAATTTTTCTACAAAATATTGGACTTTGAATATTTCGTAAAATTCTCGTTTTTACGTATATAATGTTTGATAAAATTGGCAATTTTTGGTATTAGGGTCTGAAAATTTTACTGAAGTATACTTACATATTACATAACATCATACTAAAATATTAGAAAAATCCCTAATCTCAATTTTCTTTTATAGCTGTTTTAAGTTGATATTTTTAGTTCAAACGAAAATTATAATCTTACTGAACTTCGCTCAGAATCGTTTTTACGAATGCAATGGTTTATCATTGCATTCAAATTCGAATTAAAATTAAACGCTATGATTCGCACACCTGTATCCTGTGCGGCAGGAGTATCAGCTCTTTTTAATAATATTTCTTTACGAAAACACACATTAATTTTATAGTACGAGTATATCAGCTGAAATAGTGAAATATCAAATTATTCATATCTACTATGTAATTGTTCATTGTATGTGCAATGTGCATATAGTATCGTCTCGTACAAATTTATTACAAATTTCAGATATGATGTGATTTACAAATTACGATAATATAAAGATAAATTGTAGGTGAAATTAGTATGTGTTGTATTTTCATCGTAAAACATTACAAACGTGTGATTTTTATTTTAAAACTCGTACACATAATATTTAGTTTAATTAAAATGAAAAGAAAACATACTCGTAGTTCACTTTTAAATTTTTGCAGCAAAAAAAAAAAAAAAAAATTGTATTTATGATTAATGTAAATTTTAAATAGTGTTTTTTTAAAAAAAATTACTATGTAGCATAATAAATATTAATATATATTAATATTTTATATAATTTTTATAATATTAATATTTTTATATATTATAATCATAATATATATTATGTAATTTATTAATAAAAGTAAACATGAATTTTTTCAATAAAAAGTTTTATTTAAAAATCGCCCCTCCCTAAAACGTGGACCAGGAACGCCCCTGACCGGAACATCGTTAACAATTTCCGAAACAAATTCTCTCTCGTGTGATGTTGTAGCGTAAAGACTGTCGAGAGTATAGTCGAACACTGGAGACTGACTGGGGATGAGTTAGTCTTGCTAGGTCATATTTTATGCCTTTTCGAGTCCGGTCTTCAAAAGGATTTTGCCGACGAATTATATGGTTATAGAATAGTTTATATTCGAATTGTAAAAAGTGATATAAGATGGACTCGGAGACACGTATCGGTGAGATCACAGGCCTATTATTTTGTTCACCCAGGACAAAGTACTTAATTATTTTATGTATTCAGATTAGATATAAATATTACTCAAATTATATTGAATGACGGGATGTCCTGTTAGTAAAATAACGATTAAAAACAACATTAGATAGTCTAGACGCCTGACGCCTGACGCCAATCGCATGAACAACAGGAAGACGAAAGGTTATAAAGGAGCTCCCGGGACTCGCATAGGTCAGACGACCCAGCAGAGACGACCACAGTCCACAGAAGACCAACGGCACACAACACCTAGCCGATACGTCGTCATTACGTGTTTTATTAGACTTATTTTGTAAAACGTATTAAATATATTGAACTTGTAAAATAAATTATTTAAATATTTCTCAAACTAAATCATTTTAACATCTATACTGTGACATCCTGAATTCCTTATTGACGAATGTTGAACGAAGTTGGCACGCAACAATATTTTATTATAAATGATAAATCATTATATTCGTGAAAATGATTTTGAGCGAAGTTCATCAGATAATTTACCTATTATGTACCATTGTACATTGTACCCGTTAAAATTTTTACATTTAAGTCTATTATGTTCAATATAAATAATTTATAATAAAACCCCTAAATGAATCACCTAAATACCCAAATCTGACAGTACTTCGCTAAGAACCGTTTTTCTAATGTAATGATTTATCATTGCATTCAAATTGTAATCAAAATTCAATAGTTCAATACTATCCTCTTTACTCCTGTATCCCTCAGGCCCTGATTTACGCATGTGCATGCGGCGAACAAGCACTGGGCCCTAACATTTTTAGAGGCTCTGTTCTCATTTTGTAATTTAGTTAAAAAAAAAAAATTTAATATATTAGTAGGTTTGAGTATTTAGAGTATTTAATGATCAATAATAATAAGGAAATTAATGTATAATTATTATGTAATATAATATATTATACATTGTTTATACTTTACATATTATTTAATTTACCATAGGTAGTGTGATTAGTGTTATAATTATTATAATGATAACAAAAAATGTATGTATTCTGTGGTATAACAGATTCGTTATGAGTTAATTCTGGTTAATTAAATAAATACTATTCAGGTTAATAAGGGTTTCAGGTGTTTGTATTTAAGGGTCTTTAGTGGTGTTACGGGTTCTGGTTAATTCGGGTGCAAAGCCTTGGTTAAAAAAAAGAAATTTTCTAAGTTCTATAATAATTAGAAAATGTCTACATAATTGTTTCAAAATTTTATCATAATGTAATATGTAAAATGTTTATAGGTTAACAATGGTCAATCAATGAAAGTTTCAAGTTCAATATTTTCTGTGCTACTTATCTCAAAATACGTGAAATCTGCAATAAATGTGTCAAAATTACAGTTTCCACGAATTTGACGATTATTCGTCATTTTATGGGCATTATTTATTCTTTTCCAATTTGTGTCATATTGAGAAATTCGAAAAATGATCTAAATGAAATACTAATTATTAGGTTTAATGTCCTACCATAAAGCATATTACATGTATATTCTACCACACTGTGATAAAAGTAGTTTTAATAAATAATAATTACGAAAAAAAAAAAAAAAATGACTTATCGTTATAAAGAACAATAATGCATTATTCAGCATCACTCAGTATCTATAATTTACTTATTGTGTATACTATTAAATGAATCGTTATAAAAATCATCTTTAGTTGTTTATTTATTTATAATATTTATATATAGATAAAATTTTAGTATCTGTGCTTATTGGTTCATAAATTCAAATTTACTATTTTTGCAGCATTTGTATGTTATGATCAAATATTTAAATAAACGCGTTGTGAGTTTTGTGCTAAAACGAAAATGAAACTATAATATATTATACGCACATATATAATATACCATAATGTATATTATATTATAATATAAATAAGTTTGTTTTGTAGAATTTTAGGCACATACGAGTACCATGATTTTGGTCACGAATTAAATTGAACTTTTCAAGATCGTTAAATCTCTGCAGATTCCCAATTTGCATTTTTTGCCATTTGGTCAACACATTTTGAATTCTTACACGTCATTTATAAGAAAATAATACCATATGTACCTATTTTTCAATGTAAACCGCCAATAGCGTATAACAAGAAAATATAATACCTATACAATTTATACGTATAATAAAAGAAAAAAGAAGAAAAATGTGAAATGTGAAATTACCTCCGTTTAACGTTGAATCGACCTTGACGAGTTGACCTTTGTAGATCCCGTGTTTTGTCTTTTTACAAACGCATATTTTGAGACCGTTATTGGATACACCTGTATGTAAACACGAAAATGAAAAACATGGTCCATACAAAAGTCATTAAAAAAAGAGTCGTATTGTAATGATATTATATGAAATATCATCATTTATTTATTTTTCTTTTAATTGTAATTTAAACATAAAACAAGATGATAAATATTGTTAAAATAACTTTTCAACCAAATTTCATTGTATATTTGTATTTAATAAACGAATCAACAACATACAGCGAAACACCGTCACAGTCTGAATAGGCAATTCAACTCAACTCTTTATGAAACCCACACATAGGTAAGCGTGCGCACGGGGTAGTCAGGGTAGGTAGGCACTTGACTACTCTGCGAACAACTCCCCCCGCCCCCCGCCAACAACATAATATTATATTTGACCATTTCAACATGTTCGTAAAGGGTAAAATGTAAGAAATAAGAATATTGGAAATATTAAAAAATACATATCGTCGTTAGTAACTGCTATGATAATATAAATTTATCATAATGTTTATTTTATTAATTAATTTTATCACAATAAATTAGTAACCGCTGTCCAAGCACTGAATCCTATCGCGGACCATACTGGTTGATTTTAGTTTACAAAACCTAATATCACAATATTCACAACAGTACATGCCATAAAATATAGTGTTGTTAAATTTTTTTACTTATTAACTAATTTAGGTATCTATAGAGGTATTACATTATATTATTACTTATAAAAATACTTTTTTACCATGGTAAATGCAGTTAAATAAAGTTATCCTATCTAAAAAAATTTTTTCATGTTAGGTAAATGTCAATGTGTAATACTGTAATGTATAATTTATGACTATACCCTGCCGGCTGTCAGTAATGTGCTTATGAACATAAGCGTGCGCAGACATTACCAACCCACATACCTATACATAACGTCGAAGACGGCGATCGTGTATAGTTAGATAATACCACAATAATAATTTGTTTATATTATTAAAATAAATAAGCGACACCGGAATCGGCGACACGCAATATGATAAGGCATTTCTATAATGCAATAAAAAAAGAAACCACAGTCGGCGACTAGAAGATTAATAATAATAATAATTAAACATAATTGATCGACTCGTGGGAAAATCAATATTATATCATTTTATCTAAACACAAACATAAGCTATTCATTAACACGATATAATGCATCGAATCGTGGGAAAAGCCTTTCTGTAGATCGAACTCAAAAGGTTATAAATACGACCCAACGAGACCTATCAGCGTTCGAAAACTCAACTATAGTTAACTCGAGTTAACTCTAGTTAATTGCGCGTCGTTCGAAAATACAGAGTTAACTCTACGACTCCCGTTCGAAAACGTCATGTTCTTCACTCCGAGTTAACTCTTGTTACCCGAGTGAAATAGGTAGGTTATTTATTACTCTACTGATAATAATTCTATCATTATAATTAATATATAGATAACAAGTTATTTTCATTTTTATCATACATTTATTATTAAAACCATCTTATCATATTAACCATCGTTCGGAGTTTTGGAATAAACTCTACTCACAGTTATATGTGACTCTACTCTACTCTTATCAACTTTACTTTACTCTACTCTGACTCCGAATACTCGAACGCACCCCAGTGTTGGTCCGTAGTCTCGGCGACCGACACCGTCGTACACTACATCTTTCAAGAGGACTTATTTCGGGGAAATTGTTGACGGTGTTTTGACGTATGCAAGTTTCATTCATCAACAAATTCACCAGCTTTATTTATTTATTTTATACAACCCACGAGTTCACCTACACTTTCAGTTAACGTCGCTGGATTTAAAGTACCTAGTGATTATTATTTTTTTTTTATATAGCCATTTGTGGTTTTACGAATCCTCTGATTCGTGAAGTCACGACTAACACGCTTATGTATTAAGATATTATAATTAAAATAATATAACTCGAATAAAAATATAAATAATATTGTTATGTATCGAAAATAAACTCTTTATTTAAATAATAGTCGAGACACAATTAGATATTTATTTTACAATAAAAATATAATTGTAATTAATTAAATAAAAATAAAAATAATATAAAATAAAAATAAATTCATAAAATAACGTAACTAATTTATATTAATTAAATTAATTTAGTACAGATGTGTCAATTATTATTCACTCATATTCATATAATCATATATATCCTATAACCTAACCTAACCTAACCTTGGTGACTTTCAAACTTACTACACCGAAGCCCTTCTAACATTGGAAGGAAGGTGTAGTAACGCATACCATACCCCTATCTAAATATCTATTAATAATTAATTAACCCCATCATCATTAAATATACCTACTACCCCTCTCCCTTCAGTTCTTTTTTTTTTTGTTTTCTTGATTATTTTGTGTTATTAGGTATAGTATTTTGTATTGTTGGAAAATAAACGTCGACCGTATTACAATGCAATAATACGCGAATATTTATCGATTGTACGTTAAAAAGACAAACTAGCAAACTTATTATATTGTTGTGTTTTTATATATTTCTACACATGGATACTTATGGAGGGGGCAAGACTGGGCGACGTGATATTATTATTTAAACAATTTTTGTTTTCTTTTAAAATCATAAAAAAATATTAATATATAGTACCTACCTATTCGTTTTTGCATTTTTTTCACACGTCGGTTCAATCACATTGTCAACTTGATTTATATAGAAAGTGCGTGTAAATAATATTACGCTCATTAAGGTCATTGAATTCAGAGTTCTATGTTATAAATTATAATATATAATAATAATATAATAAGTTAGGATTTAAGCGCACGCGCGTTAACCGGAATCATCGATATAGGCTTTAGTATAAGCAGGCCTGGATTAAGGGGGGGCCAGGAGGGGCCATGGCCCCTGGGCCCAAGAAAAGTTAGGGCCCACAAAAAATGTAAATATCACTAATATTTTAGTATGTCAATACAGCAATATTTAAAAATTTTAAATATTTAAGTTTATTACATATTTTTGTTTTGATCAACAAATTTATTTATATTATTATTATTACTTAATTCATGTAGGTCTTGATGTTCATAAAATATAAAAGTATAATAATATTATCAATGGTTATTGGGTTGTATCACAGATTCACAAATGTTTTATGGAGTTAAATTATAATTTATATTAGATTGTTATCACACACTATATATGTTTATATTGTAGTCTGTGTTGTTATTTTCATTTTTATCAATTTAATCATAATTATAATAAAAGGTTGAAATATTAAATAATTAAAAATTAAATATTAAAATCTTTAAAGTATTATATTGTTAGTTTAAGGGATATGATAATAATATGTTGTATGAAAATAAAATAGTTGACCTTAGTTCAATTATAAATAATAAATATCATGATGAAGATAAAAGAATTAAAAAAAATAATAAGACCCGATGGCATAAATCACACTTCTTTGAATGGCAGTGACAATTTTCGAGTCACCACACATAATGTGATCATCGATAAATTTAGTACAGAGTCGAAAAAACGAATTCAATCTTACGAATTTGTTTCTAGTCATTTTTTCTTTATTTCAAAATTATGTGCTTCGGTTGAGAAAAAAAATTATTTGAATGTAGAGGAAGAAAAAGTAAAACAGAGTATTTTTAATTTTATTAATATGTAGGTATAAAAGTGATGTTGATAGTTCATTACAAAATGAATTGATACAGTTTCGAGAATACTGGATCTTAAGCAAATCATTAATGGATACCTAATTATAAAGAATCTAATACAAGTATACTTGATTTGTGGAAATTAATTGAATTAATTGGCAGTATTTCCAAATTTTAATATAGCAATTAAAATATATTTAACACTGCCCAGTAGTAGCTGCACAGCCGAAAGGGCATTTTCAAAACTGAAACGCATAAAAAATAAATATAGAACCACTCTTACACAAGAACATTTAAATTCTTTAATAATATTGTCATCTGAAAATGATATTTTAGAAACAATAAATCTTGATCACAGAGTCAAAGAGTTTGCTAAATTAAAATCAAGAAAAAAATACTTTTAATTTATATAACGTATAAGGTATAAAGTTTCTATAATAAATAAGATAAATAGTAATTAATTATTATATTATTTATATAATGTTACTTATATTAAATTAATAAACAAAATTTTAAATATTTAAGTGCCTGTATTATGTTTATTGTTGAAAATTTGGCCCCAGGGCCCAAAATGATCTTAATCCGGGCCTGAGTATAAGTAATACATATTTAAGTATACCTGCTACCTAATGCATACAAAATACAAATATGTAGGTATGTATACCTATATTATTATACCTACCTATTTAATATTAATTAAACTTATCTACTATCTATACTAAATAAAATTTGACATTATCTATGTTCTGATAATCACTAAATATTTAAATAAGAGTTTTAGTTGAAATTAACAACTAAGAGGTACTAAACTACTAAGAGATAATTGTCCCCATAATACAATTCTCATGGGCTCCCATTGAAAACATTCATAGGGTTTTAGTTTTTCCTATACTTTTTTAACATTATAAATATATCTTTAGCACCCACAATCTAAAAATCACTCATGATTGGTCATGAATGATTTTATAGTTTTCCATTTTTTTATTTTTATAATTTTATTGGAAATGAGTTTACAAATAAATTTAGAATTAAAATTAAAAAAATCTTAGTACCAAACATTATAATGACTTATTCATTGCCATTCAATTTTACTAACATTATCACCTTTTAATATTTTAAACTGCAGAAATATTTAAATTTGTAAAATTATTTTTCAATATTATATATGTTAATGGAAAATTAAGGTAGGTAGGTTCTATTAAAAAATCTTTAACTTATTTTAATTTATTAAATTCAGAATTAATTATATCTAAGTATAAATGTATGATACACAAATATATAGATAAACATGAATGATATAATTAGGGAACCTAGAGTAGCTTAAACTTCTTCCAGCTTTAAATACAATTCCAATTCCCTCCTCCCCCCTAAAAAAAGAGCACACTATAAATTATAATATATATATATATATAGATTTAGACTCTAATTGTGTTTTGTGTGTGCCATTGGACATAATCAGGCCCGGGGATTGGTTAGACGAGCTACCGAGAAAATCTTAGTAGGCCTCCAAATATAAAGGTTTCAATGTTTCATTTGACATAGATCAGCGGTTCTCAACCTTTTTATATTCGCGTACCACCCTTGATAATTTGTACGTACCACCTGACCTTTTTTTTATTATTTATTTACGTTTATTTTAAACGTGTAGCGTGTAGGTACAATTATTTTCATTTTATGGTTTACTTCATACTTTAACGAGACGATTGGTGTTGTTTTGAATGGACAATAACGATAATATCGGGCTGAATATTGGTAATCTTAAGTCTTAAATCACTTTCTATATTTATTTTTTGTGTACAATAAGTGGAAAAATGTATTTTCGTACAGATATGTTGACACAAAAGGGATTAGAAACCGTAGTGTTTGAGTGGACAACACAGAACATGGTTTTATTTCCAACCAAAAATGAGTGATCTCTTTAGTTTTGAAATCGGAAACAAATTTTTTTTATAAAAAAAAAAAAATTAGGGAAAATTTTAGGGAGATTTTCTTTGCGTACCACAGATTGAGAATCGCTGACATAGATGATAGCAATGTTAAGGAGAATGAAGAAAAAGTACAAAAAGAAACAGATCAGTACAACAGTTTTGTGTAATTGTGTACCTATATTTAATTGATGCAGTTTTATATCAGTGGTTATATTTTTGGACCTCTTAGAATTAAAATCTCGGTGGGTTTCGTTATGCCAATCTGGCTCTATATATAATTCATAATATTTATTGAACTTATATTGTAGATATTATATATTTTTTATGTTACATTTTTTAATATTTATATTTTTAGGTTGTTCTGAACTAAACAATATAACATTATAGAGTATAGACCATATCACTTGCCTGTAAATATCATAGTTTTAAAATGAATTTTTACAATGATATAGTATGATCTATGTCAAATTTAGCTAATTGTCTTTGAACAACATTATCAGTCAGACGTAGACTAAAAAAATATTCTCTATGGTAAAAGAATATAATTAAATATTTTACTAATTTTTATTTTATTAATATAATATTCAATTCATTATATATATTTTAAAATAAAAATAGTCTTTATTTTAACTTTATTAATCAATGGAAATGTTATTTATTAGATCATGATAGAAACAGTTCATTGGGAATCGAAAATAGGTAATTATATACCTACTCGTAATATAAATAAATTATGAATTTGATTTATTAATGGTATTTTATATTATTAAAGAGTACTTAAGGGAAATTTAAAAATACTAATGATAGTCCTATACATTGAAAACCATAATATATCAAAAAATAATGAATAGTCCAGTTGAAAAAGAAAATTCAACAAAATGTGTGGATATCATTGTTTCCAAATCAATTTCATCGCCTACCCAATCAAGTCCAACGGTAATTTAAAATATTCTGGAGTAATGTAAATGAATAGGTACCCATTATAGAACACTAAATATAATTAATTTTTAATAGTTTAATAATTAATTAGAATCTTGTATTATTTTAAATTTATACCAAAAAATGATTTAATTATTATACCTTACACTACTATCTACAAAATAAAAAGATGTATCAGAATATTGTGATATATGAGTATTATTAAAATTAATTTTTATTAATTTTAAATATTAAACTTACTAAAATATCAATTAAATATTTTAATATATATGAATGGATATATTTGGCATTTATTAATTAAAATTATCTATTAATTTTGCAATATTTTAATTGCTTCTTATCTTCAATTTTACATAATTTTATAAATATGTTTTATAGTTTTTGATGCATAGTCGTCATTTGAGAGGTTGTCACACATTAATAGATCATGATCCTAATTCACAAGGCAGTGGTTTTTTTTCAGTGCCTTCTGACAATTCAAGATCGCTAAATAGGTATGTTCTTTAAAAAATTAATTAATTTTCACTTTTATTATCAATCAATTAATTTACTTTTATTGTATATTTAGATTAATTGATTCTCAAAATTCAATTAAAAAATTTAATTCACCATTAGATATTTCTCAATCAGATTCATATGTTTCTTCATCTACTGTCACAAATATAGATGATGCATTTTTAAATAATGTATCTCCAGCCAGATTGGTGAATTATTAAATAATAGTTATTATCATTAAATATTTTACTGCAGGGGCGTCATTTCAGTTTTTCTTAGGGTGGGGCAAAATTTAATTGGTCCAATATTAAGTAACGCCGCCGCCGTGCCAATGTATTTGGCAACTACTGTACAATGATTGCTGAATATAATTTCATATTTATGGACGAGTATTTATTAATTTTTTTTTTATTATAAAATTTTTACAAAAAGTTATTACATTTCAATTATACGAGTATAAAATGAAAAAAATGAAACATTTTTTACGGCCTACGTAAAATTTAGGGTGGGGCAAATGCCCCAGGCTGCCCCCCCCAAATGACGCCTCATTTACCGGTCTTATTATTCACCTACTATTTATAATTATAGTCTCAAGATTCCCTTCCACCTGGATTTAATACTTTGATTGATGGAGATATATTTAAACAACATTCACCTACTGTAAAACCTATTGATAGACGAAAAAATATAAGAAATTCAGAAGCAACTAGAAAAACTGTATGTATAAATTGCATGGCCGTATCTAGCATTAATTTTCAGGGGAGGGGGGTCCATGAAAGCATTAATAGTAGTATTTGATTACACTTATATTGAAATATGATATATTTAATATTTACGTATATTTTACTGGTACCTACCTATATATTTTTATATAATAAGTATACGGTATACTGTAATAACACGAAAAACAAAGAAAAACAAAAAGGTGGTTAAATATATATGAATGGATATTATGGAGGGGTATATTGGAAGGGGGGTAGGGATATGATATGATGATGTTATGTGTTACTACCTTCCTTCAAACATTAGAAGGGCCTTGGGGTAGTAAGTCCGAAAGTTACCAAGAATCCAAGATATATATGATATATTTATATTGTAAATATGACAATAAACGTATTGATACTAATCCAATTACTTTATTCAATAAATATATTTTTATTTGAAGTTAATTTTTATTTCTATTTAAGCAATTATAGTTATAATTTTTTATTATAAGATAAAGATTTAAATATGTCTCGATTTATATTTGAGAGAGGAGTTTATTTCGATACGTAACAATTATTTATTCCCTTTTCTTTTTTTTATGCGGGCTATATTATTTTATTTAATTATATATTAATTTTCCTAGGTGAAATGAAATTATAGTTTCTTTATAAATATATATTTCCTTTTTTTTTTTTTGTGTTTAATCAAATAGTAAAATCTTATAAGCGCGTTAATTGTAACTTTGTAACTTTACGAATCAAATGATTCATTCAGTACAAAAGCGACATAAAAAAATAATATTAACCACTATTTTAAATCCAGCGATGATTACCAGAAGGGGCAGAAGGTGTAGGTGAACTCGCAGATCGTGTAAAGAATAAACAATGCTGGTGAGATTATTGATGAATGAATCTTCCAATACCGAAACACCGTCAACAATCTCTGAAAATAAGTTCTCTCTCGTGGTGTATGGCGTGATGACCGTCGAGACTACGGACGAACACTGGGGGCTGACTGGCACTGACTGGGTCATATTTATGCCTTTTCGAGTCCGATCTTCAAAAGGATTTTGCCGACGAATTGATGAATTATATAGTTATAGAATAGTTTTTATTCGAATTGTAAGAAGTGATATTAGATGGACTCGTAGACACGTATCGGTGAGATCACATCAGGCCTCTTATTCTGTTCACAGAATATTCGTTGAAATAGATGTCTAACATTGACTCGCCGACCGTGTTCACTTCTTTTATCAAATTTAAGAAAGGCTTTACTATATTGAATGTCGCCGATTCCGGCGCCGCCTGTGTTTGAAATAATATATAAACACATTTATTGTAGTATTATGAACTATACATGGTCGCCGTATTGTAAAAGTCGGCACGTTCTATATTAAAGGGATAATTTTACTGCTTATTCAAACCGTGACGGTGTTTCGATGTATGTTAATCCGTTTATTATATACAATAAAATTGGTCGAAAAGTTGACCGTTATGTTGACAATATTATCATCTTATTTGATATTTTATATTTACAATTAAGAAAATAAATGATGATATTTTGTAATATCATTACAATACCTATATATATATTTGTATTATTATTAATAATATTATAATATACGTCATAGGTCATATTATAATATAATGTGATTTATTAAATAAAATAAAATTTTTCTCATTAAAATCATAATTTATTATTAGAAACATGGTATTTTATAATTTTTATTTATTAATTTTATAATTATATAATTTTGATAAAAAAATATTTACTTAATTTTTTAAATGAATTTACTTAATATTATAATAATAATTTTCTAGATGTTTTTGAAAATCTAATTAATACCTACCTATTTTAAAATTTGTTATTAATATTATACTCGTATCTGCGTATCTCTACTTCTCAAATAATATAAAACATATCGATAAAAGTATAACGGAATTAAAATTTTATTTCGTTTCAATTTTGATTTTCAGTATAATATGACACGCAAATGGCATATTTAGTACCTATTATGATTGTAATAATGACATTTTTCTTATTTATTACCAAATAAAACCAATAAACTTTAAAATTGTACATATTTTTAACGTTAAATATTAGTTTTATGGCCCGGTATACACGTGCGTTCTTTTGACGTATAATATTTTAAATAATTCACTTATATAACTATAGTATGATAAATTGATAAGTAAAAACCTTATTATTTTTTCTAAAATATCTTAAGTGAAGAAAAATTTTCGGGGAGGGTTTGAACACGGCCATGATAAATTGTATTTTTATAAGTTTAACATATTGTCATATGATTTTCTTATGAATAGGATTCAATATTCGAAGACATTAAGAATAATGATGGTTGTACAAGAAAAAGAAAATTAATTAGTAAATTTGAATGTATTTCTGATGTTTTTATTACATCAAAACGATTAAAACCCAATGTTAATTTGTCAATATCATTTGAATCTTTAAGTTTAGACTCTAAAAATACTTCTTCATCGGCTCCCATACCTAAAAAAAAAACTACACTACCTGATTATGGATTTTGTAAAAAAAATTTATCAAAATTCAGAAGATCATTTTCTACTAGTGAAGCCACAATAAAAGCTGCGTTTGAAAAAGGTGAGAAATGAATTTAGAATTAGTAAGAGGACAATATCCACATGTTTTATTGTCTTTATCATACGTACATATAATATGGAAAATCTACATATTGGAGTTTTAGTACAAAATTCATTAATAATTTTATTTTAGAGTAAATTTACCTATTATCAAATTTGTCGATAAGAAAAAAACTAAATATTTAAACATATTAAAAATAATTTTTTATATATTTAATTACAACAATTTACATTTCATTAAATAAATATGATTGATCCCAAATAGTTGTAAGAGAAGGTAAAGATAAAATATGTATTTTTTTAAAAAAAATATTGTTTTACATGTCAGTATTATTTAATAAATATATGAATAAACAAAAAAGACAGGATTGAGGATATAATACTTGCATTTTTTTAATTATCAAATAATTAAAAATTTAGTAATATTTACTGTGTAGTTTAACTATTCAAATTGTTACTCGTATTTTATTTTTTAGAGGATAATAATTTAAATTTAATCGGTGACTTCAGTCAATCATTTATATTACCTTTATTATCATTCGGTAGCCATGCTGATCTCCGTAGTATATCTTCTGAAACATTAGCTCAATTACTAGAAGGCACATATAATGATTGTATTGGTTCATATTTAATTATAGATTGCAGGTAATTTAAAATTGTTAATGTTGTTTCAAGTGAAAAATAATTTTATATTTATATCAAATATATTAAATTCTTCTAATATACCTGAAATTTTATGAAAATACAATATTGTATTTAGATATCCTTATGAATATGAAGGTGGGCATATAAATGGTGCAGTTAACATATTCACTAAAGAACAGTTACTTAAAGATTTTAATGAAAATAGATTGGGTAAAAAACCTTATAAAACTGAAGACAAAAATGGAAAGAGAAATGTTTTGATATTTCATTGTGAATTTTCATCAGAAAGAGGTCCAAGTTTGTAAGTTTATAGTTTTAATACCTAATTTATAATTATTGTAGTAAATTAATATTTCTATTTTACTATAAGTATTTATCTTCTTCCCTTTAAAATAATTTTAATATTCTTTATTTAGGTTAGATTAATTTAATTTTCCTCATAATTAATTAGTTAAAATCACAAATGTATTATTGATTGATTCATTTTTTTTTTTTTTTTTTATATATATATAATAAAATCAATAAAACATAAATTAATTTATGAATTTTTCATGTGATTAAGGAAAATGTGATTGATATGAACTTATGTTTTGAAGTTTGCTCACATATGATCTGATACCTAGTTATAACTTTTTTTGCTCATGATTCTGGAGCATGCTATAATCTAAATAGCCCATAATTTAGTTAATTAATTTCATAATCCAAGAATTATCTTTAATCTATTAAAATTTAATTTTTCCAAAATATGTTAGAATGTGTAAACTATGTATGTTTTTTTATATTGTAATATTTTTTAGTTATTGTTTTTATTTCAAAATATCTTGATATAAACTTTTTTTGTATTATAGATCTAGATATTTACGTAATGCAGATCGGCATAAAAATAGTACTTGTTATCCATATTTGGATTATCCAGAAATGTATTTGCTTGATGGTGGGTACTGTAAGTTTTTTAGTCAATACAGTCATTTATGTGTACCATCTAGTTATCGGTCAATGTACGATCCTGATCACACCAAAGATCTAAAACTATTCAGGTCCAAATCAAAAACATGGGCAGGCCATAATGATGGAGTGTCACGGTTAGCTGATAAAAATGCATTAAAACGATTGGGTTTTAATTAATTATTTATTAATTTGTTTTGTGTATATAAGTGTTAAAATTGTATTAGTGTGTATAATTTTTTTCACATTTTAATTTTAATTTTTTAACCATTTAACCAATTATTTTTTTTCTTTCTTTTCTCTCTTTCAAAATTTTTATGTTTATAATTATTGATGTATTTAATTGGATCTTAGTGCAATTTGTTATAACTTTTGTGATTCTATAATAGAAGCACGATTATTTAAGTTTCCAAAAATAGAACTTTAATATTATTCATCAGCTTTTGTATTAAATTGTTTGATCATGTCATTAATATTAAATTAAATGCATATAAAATATTATGATCGCGTATTTTAATATTAATTTACTAAGTGCAATTTTATTTTTAATATAGGTAAAATTGGTACAAAAAAATAAGATAAAAATAAGACTTTTATAGGATTAATTACTTAAATATTAAATTTATGTAATAGGTATAAAGATTTCATGTGTTCATTATATTAGTATTTTTATTTTTATTTTTTTGTATCAATATTGGCTATGTATTCTACATTACGTAGTTAGTTATTTAGTGTATACACATTACTAAATTCGTTTTTCAATTTTATTTTATTTAGGTTTCTTATTTATATTATACAGGTCCTAGAAACTTATGACCTGCGTTCAATATCTAACACGTAATTTAGCAACGAACATAAACGTAATATATTACTATAACGAAAACAAATATAATAAATATAAATACACTATCACCTGAGTCCTGAGTAACCCTGATCTTGGAGGGTAGTTTATTTTAGATCACAGGTGTAGCGGAGTGAGAGATTCTAGTTGAGCTGGACAAATTAATATATAAATAAGGAAATAATCGTGACTGTATGTTTTAACTAGACTAATTTATTATATGTCGCACTCAGCTCACCTGTGTCTGGACTCTGGACTACACGTAAATAATGCTGAAGTGATATAAAATGACGACTCGGGTATAAATGCAACCGTTACAAGTTACAACTACCCCACTCGTCATTGAAAATCTGCCTTCAGATTTACTATAAAAAAATTAAAATTTGGGTATTAATTTTACTCATTTTAAATTCGCATCTTATACCCGCGGAATCGTAGATGTACTCATCGATTCTAATTTGGTCTTGGCACCTAACAAAGACACCGACACATGACCAGACGTGTCTTCGATACGTATATGTATAAACACCGGCCGCATACCCGCGCTCCGAGGCATCGCAAAATCCGCACAATACGGCGTGAACATCACGAGTCGTCAGCGCCGCACCTAGCGGGAGTGCTGGGGGTGCATGGCACCCCCAAAAGGGCCACATAAAATTATAAGGGCCCCCAAATTATTCGCGTCCAATTAAAAATTAATACTATATAATATTATATTTAATATGATTAATGATTATTTATTTTAAATAAATTATAACTAAAAACCTAAAAACTTTTGTATCAGTACAATAATTATTACAGTTTATTAAAATAAAGCAATATTGTATTTTAGTATTATTATTTTTAAAATTAAAAGATAATATTAGTCATAAATATACTCATAATAATCATCATATTATACCTATATATACAGGGCCGTAGCGAGGGGGGGGGGGCTGGACAGTTTTTATGCTGGGGCCCGTAACTTTAGGGGGCCCGGAAAAAAATATTTTGTTTAAATAATTGTTACCTATTACAAGTGTTTTCCAAGAATTCTTCTAATCAAATTTATAAATATTACATCCATTACTCTATTAGTTATACATAACCCTCATATATTTTCAAATTGAACAATAAAATTATAATTTCTCAAAAACATATGCATTTTATATTGAGTAGTTTTTTAATTTTTAGAATAATAAAATAAGAAATAAAATATGATTTTTATATGGCTATAATTATATGTTATATATTATTTTAATGTAACTATATTTATTTTGACTCTTATTCGTTAGCAAAAAAATTGTCCTGGGGCCCGAGATTTTTCTCTACGTCCCTGTATATATACCCATATTAATATATTATACAATAATTATAATTTCATAGAATAAGTTAAATAGTACCTATACGGTTAAAAATTATTTAAGGAATTCGACTAGTCAAGAGAGATTATCAAATATTGCAATTTTAAATATTGAAAAACAAAGAACTAATGAGTTAAATATTGAAAAAATTATTGATGATTTTGCTTCTTCAAAAGCAAGAAAAAAAAAATTTTCTAAAATAATTTATAAAATAATCTAAAATAATAATATTCTAAAATAATTTAGTATATATTGATATATAATATAATACTTATTCTACTGTAAGTATATATAAAATTTTAATTTTAAGTGAAATTGTTTTGTAAAATAATAATTAATAGTTTACAATATAAAAATAAAAATTATGTTACTAATTTATATTTTTATTTATTTATGCATAAATATATTTGGATTTTAATTTGTATGATTATAAGGGGCCCCAAAATTTGACTTGCACCTAGGCCCCCAAATGTCTAGTTGCGGCACTGCGAGTCGTGATTCACGACGTGCCGCTACGAAAAGAGGGATACTTAGATTCCGTAAGACCGGTAATTCAGATATAAATTGGCGCCAAGAAACTAATATATCGGATGGCAACGGTTCGTCCCACGACACCCCGGACCGCCACACACGCTGCATAAAGTGTTTAGCAAGAAAGACCACCGTGGACAACAGGCGGAGAGGGTCAAATACGCCGGCTATTAGTGGCAACATACTGCGTTTTGTGAGTGTTACGGACTCGGACTGAAACACATATTTAAATCGGTCATCCTTGTGATGCCAACATAGACCTAGTACCTTATTTAACACCATCTCCGACACCATCTTCGAACGTCAGCGATCCCCGCGCGCGATCCTCCGGCGGTATTTCCTCCATTACGGCCGTGGAGTTACTCAACCACTTCTTCAACTCCAATCCGGCCCGACCTAGAACTGCATGTAATTAACGCTGACTGGAGTTCACGGGCCTCATACTCGGTATCTGCGCCCACACAAATATCATCCACGTACGTGTGAAAAAGAAGGGCCTGTTTAACGAGCGGAAAGTCGGAACAAATCGTGTTCGGCGATATTTTGGAGCACGCGGATAGCCAAAAAGGGCGCGCAATTTACCCCGTAGGTAACCGTATTCAATTCGTACGACTTTTATTCGTCATGAGGAGACGATCGCCAAAATACATGT
>JAIUCT010000011.1:8939689-8979315 GCA_021307375.1 Tetraneura akinire | reverse complement strand
CTGCATCCATTGCATTTGACCTATTTGTTGGTGGTGTTCCCGAGTTGTCACCTGCATCCATTGCATCTGTTGGTGGTGTTCCCGAGTTGTTCATTTCATAAACTGTATGTTCATCAGCTAAATATTTGTAATACATAGATATTATTTATTTTTTCTTATATAAAATTAAATCATTTTAAAATGTCAATTTAAAAAAAAAAAAAAAAATAAATAACTACTTGATGTTTGAAGGTTAATGATTCTATTTTATAGCACAGATAACATTAAACTGGCTTCAAGTTTAATGTTATATGTGATTCTATATAACGAGTGAGGTAAAGGTATCACGTGGATATATTAAAACTAAATAACAACAATATAACAACAATGTACAAGAAAGGCAAATAAATACGAACAGATCGCGACGACGCGTATGTCGTAGAAGCGGCAGCTCGTAAGCGTCGGTCAACACGATGACGTGGGATGGATCGCGAGAACGATTGTGTCGATAAAAGCGGATACACGAGAAGTTGCGTCGTTTGTCAAAGGCGCTTGGAAAACTTACTCATGTGTAGTGTTAAAATCGAAGGTACCGGGAGACAACTACTGTCCAAGACGGTACGGAACAAAAAGCGCGGTCGGAGTCGGTTGTCCCATAGAGTAATTACTCTATTACTCTATGGGTTGTCCGAACCAGGCGTCGTAACGAGAACGCGAGTGCGGTAGGTCGTAGGAGGGGTGTGACCAACGCCTGTACAGTGCGAGCGCACTCCGGGGAAAAGTATTGTGGCAGTGTCCCGCCACATTTTTAGATTCTGAGCGAAGCGAAGAATGTATTGGTTTTACAATGATGTTTGATTATTTTTTGTTTTTTTTTTTTTTTTTTTTTTATGTCTGTGTACAAAAATACTACCCGAAATAATGCTCCGATTTTCACGAATAGGGTATGTTTCGGGTAGCAAAGTGGATGTAGTTGGTACTTTACTTAGGTCATTTTTTGAATTTCTCAAAATTGACGCTATGCGGTAGAAAAAACGGCGAAAAAATGACGAAAAAACTGCATTTTTCGCGAAAAATGAAATTTCGACGAATTCGATTTCTATATTTCACGTTAACTCAGGCAATTTTTAAGATAGAGACCTGAAATTTTTTTAGGATGTTCACATAGCTACTATATATATGTGGTATAATTTTGAAGGTCTTCGTAATTTCTATTTAGTAATTTATGTTTTTTATTTAGTAAGTTATTTTTTGTTCAATAAATACTCCTAATTATTTTTATGATTTGCCCATACATTTATAATTATAAGGGAACTGGATTCTGCGACTTTTCATCGGTCCTATACCTTTATAGGTATTCTAAATTAATTTAATTATTAAATATTTTAATATTATTTTGTAAATCATATTAGAAGATAATAAATATTATATAATAATATTAATATAATATTTTTTGCATTCATGTCTGAATGAACGTCTTACTAACATGGCCTTATGTGAATACGGCGGTAGTGTAGTCTTTAACAGAATTTTATTTCGTTGAATGATAGACACTAAACAAGTACCTACCTATTTTATTCTAATTTTGCGTTATAAATGTAACTTATAGGTTAATAATTTATAATTATTGTAATTTCTATCTTATATGTAAAATGTATTGTTGTTTTGTTATAGTTGTAATAACATGAAAGACGAATTAAAAAGAAAAAGAGTGAAATAAAAATATAATTATTACACTGTGGGTGGTGTGTTGGTTGAGTGGAGGTGTCTTTTTTAATGGTGTTCGAGTAAAACAAAGAAAATACAAGTAATGATAAATTCTTGGTTTGTGTTACTACCTTCCTTCAAATATTAGATAGTGTCACCAAGTTACGTTGAAGTAATTTTTATAAGTTATATTTTTATTATTATATTTATTATTTTATAGCAAGCTTATTATGTAAGTTTTTATTTTATTTTATTGATTACTCAAACGTGGTAATCATACAAATTCTTATTTATTATTATTAATCTACTATTTTATGGTGAGGTAATTATACAAGTTTGGTAATTATACAGATTAGGTAATCATGCAAGTTGGGTAACTATACAAGTTTGGTAATTATACAAATTAGATAATTATACAAGTTTGGTAATTATACAAGATTGGTAATAATACAAGTTTGGTAATTATACAAATCTGGTAATTATAGAAGTTTGTTTCTTTCTTACTAGTTGTTATTTTCATTAATATTTTTGTTATTTGTTTACTTAATCCTAACCAAACCAGCTACCATAGATTTTCCCCAGGTGCTCAGTCCGCCCCCGATATAAAGCATAAAGTGTAAATTCAGTGACTTACCCGGAGGTTGTTTCTTTCCCTCTATGAATTGTAATGCTAATGAATTGACAAACCAATCGGTGAAATCGACTATCGAGGAGTTGAATGTTGAAATAAAAAACACTTGAGAATTTTGATGACAAAAGAGAACTCTAATAAAGCTTGGAAACCGTCGTTGTTGATGACAGCAGGGGGTGAACACTCTCAAATAATACGGCCGCCCGAAAATCGGTCCGACATTTTATTGTTCCACCCATGTTAACCAGTCATTGAAACGAAAAAATATTTTGTATTTATTGGCAGCACCGATTGATGCCGTTGTATAAACATTGAGCATAAAAATTTTTTTCGCCAAGTTATAAAAACAAAATATTACCTGTTGAAGTTGATTTTATTACCTTATAGTTTTTCTAAATTATTTTTCAAAGCACATATTAATAAAATAATAATTTGTTTTAAAATGCTTAGAGATTTATTATTAATTATTAGGAAAAAACAATTAAGTACAATAAGTTACATTTAGTTATGTTTTTATTTATCACGATTATAATATATATGGTTCATAATAAGAAATATTATAATTATTTAAATACAATTTAATTGGTTATATATATATTATGTTGTAATTTAAAGCACATTTACATGTTTACAAATTATAAATACAATATACTTAAAAATTACACAATTAACTATAATTTAGGTTCACAATAAGAAGCAATAATAAAATTAAATACAAAAATATCTCATACAAAAAATACATACAAAGTAGATTAATAATATGATAAAAAATATTTACAAATAAAATTGTTGAAAAAATAGTTTTTATTAATTTATAATAATAATCCAAATGTAATGTTGAAGTAATATTCCTTATTATAATATTCGGAGTAATACTACATCGTAACTATAAATGTTCGTGGCAGCAGTAGCAACCCCATTTTTTTATACTTTAAAAACATTATCATGTTATCAATTTATCATGTATAAACCTTAGATCATATAATATATATTTATTTATATAATATATATTTATATGATCTAAGCCTAAGGTATAAACAGCACGAACTAAGATATACAGGAATGTCAACGACAGGCCGGAGGGGTGCGCGGTAACGGACCTCAAATGTTTCGTGAATCGTACACTTGGTTTTCGAGCGCTATCTATTATTTTAATTTATAATATATGTTTCGTTCATGTACATTGATTTTAATATTTTAATAAATAATAATTGGTAAGTAGTTAACTAGTAATTAAATTACAAAAGTACACAGTAACAGTAAAAGTAAGTTTTAAATATTAAAGATAATATTATCATTTCAACGTTTTTTGAAAATAAAAACTCGATAATAATAGTTGATGTATTTGAATATAGATAGCGCAAAATATCGAAGTGTACTTTTCACGAATCATTTGGGGTCCGCCGATTCGACGTTCGTTTCCAGTCCTGTATATCTTAATTCGTGATAAACAGTAAAGTTTTCCTATTTATCACGGTTGTAGTTCGTGATAAGAATTAATTTTTTATTACATATTAAAAACGTTGAGAACCACTGGTATATTATCGAAAAACGTTGAGAACCACTGGTATATAATCGAAAAACGTTGAGAACCACTGGTTAGGTTAAGTAGCTTTAGCTTATCATTACTATTCATTGAAAATCAGAGAGCACGCCAAATTGATTTTAATAAAATTATTGATACATTTGCCTCAATGAAATCTAGGAAAAAACATTTTTAGAATTTAAGTTAATATTAATTAAGCTATATTAAGCTATTATTATATTAGCTTTATTAATTTTGATTTATGAATAAATATAATATTTATAAATATAAAAAAAATTTTTGAATTTTTTTTTTGTGACGTGTGCATAGAAAATTATTGATAAAAAATCTCCATATTCAGTTCTGCCCCGTGGCCCCTTCAGTCCAAGTTCCGGCCCTGAAACGACACAATGTGTCAATGTTATACGTATTTTATGTTTTATTATTTTATTATTATGAAATAAACAGTTTATTATAAACATTAAATATATTTATTTGTACCTACCTACTTCAACTGACAAAACAAATTAAATTCATAACACAAATAGATTTAAAATAAATTGATAGGTATATAAATATTAAATATATAATAAAATAATAGTATTAGACTTCACTATTATATGGGGAAAAGTACCTAGTTGCATATTTATAGAGGTAATTAAATAAAATATGAACAGTGAAAATATAAAATATTTTTTTTAGTACCTACATTATGGATCTAATATTCAAATCGACTCATAGTTTACTTGTATATATAACTGTTTTAAGATATTATTTATAGCTGCTGATATATCTTTTTTAAAAATGAATAAAAATATTTGTTTTGATTTAATATTCTAAACTCAATAATGTTAATAATTAGGTAATATATATATATCTATATGAATAATAGGATATTCTCGTAAGTTATAAACAAAATCTTTAGAACCTTAATATTACTTAATATTAAAACATAAACATACAATTTTTTTTATAGCTAATTCAATAACTGCAAAATGTATTTATTTTAAATAAAAATATTTTATTATTTGGGTTAATATTACCAAAATATAATAATAGTTATAAAACTAATATAAGTAGGTATAACTAAGGTATGCATATATTTCCGATCCCTAATAAAGTTCAGTGAAGTAGGCTGAGTTAATTCAAAATTACGAATTCTATGCCTGCAGTTCAGCACTCATCACTGAATCGTAGTAGAGTTTGTATTTTTAAATTAATTATAATTTGTATATTATAATATGGTGCATTAATAAAATACAGAGTTTTGTGGATATAAAACCATTATTTTTATTATCGTATAAATAAATTCTAGTAGATTTTGAGCGAAGCAAAAAATGTATTGGTTTTACAATGTTTTTTTTATGTATGTAGACCACTTTTTCTATCCAAAATAATGCTCCGATTTTCACGAATAGCATATGTTTCTGATTGTAAAATTCAATATTTAAAGTATTTATATGGATTATTCTTATTATATTTCAATATTTTACAATAATGTTAAATAAAAACGAAAAAAAATTTTTGAAAATTTTATTGAAGCTAAAATACATTTTACTTAACTCGGTTCTAATTAATTTCGAATATTATATTTACGCTTTTTTTTTTTTTTTTTTTTTTTTAGTTTTTTAAAGTATAAAAAGTAAGGGAAGGGATATAGGCTAAGGGATACAGGTGTAAAGAGGATAGTGTTGAATTTTGATTAACATTTAAAGGCAATGATAAATTACATTCGAAAAACGATTCTGAACGAAATTCTGTCAAATTTGGGTGTTTACGAGTGGTTGACTCATTTAGGGATTTCATGATAAATTATTTTTATTTATATTGAACATAGAGACTGATAAATGTAAAAATTGTAATCAGTACATTATATTATCTGAGAACTTTGCTCAAAATCGTTTTCACGAATGTAATGATTTATTATTGCATTCAAATGTTAATCAAAATTCAACAGTATCTTCTTTGCATAATACATCTGTATCCTTTCCCTTGCTTTTTATGATTTATAATGTCACTATCATACAGTCTATTTTCTTATAATAGACAAACATATAAACTAGACTATTTATTATAATATGATAACTGGGTTTTTTAACCTCTCTACTTATATATTCGTATGTTTGTTAAATTTCATCTCCTTATCTTAGTAAAATAAATAGCGTACGCCATACAATTGCAGGTTTAAATTATAATTTTTAGAAATAAATATGATAGGTAACATATTAAATATAATATGTACATATACTCGTATATTTATGTCGTCCAAGACAATAAATACATAACTAAATAGAATGATAACTATATTAGTACATGGCAATATTGATTAATAATTAAGGTTAGGTTGATTATAATATAATAAAAATGTTTGTTGAGAATTAGAGTACATATTGTAGTAATTTTTATCATAAATAAATGAGTCATATCTAATTTTATTAAAATATTAAAATTTATTTTACAATAACTAAAAATTTTTTTTGCCATGTAGGGATATAGAGATATTTAATATCTTACATCCACTTTGCACTGATAAAAAATTTACTGGACGATCATTATTTTTCCTAATCCATCAAATTTATTATTTAATAAAAAAAAAAACAATTAATTTTTTTTAAGTATTTCCACTTTGAAAGGAAGAAAAATACATAATAACTATTATTTATTTTTAAAAAATAAAAAATGATCATATACTTATTATGTTATTACAAATTAAAATTATAATTATAATTTCAAATAAAAATAAGTTGTTAGGTATATTATTTTTTAAACGAGAACAAACTCGAGAACAAATTTGTTCTTAAAATGAAAATTATATTTAACACATTTTTATATTACACAAATGTCACTAAATATAAATTATAGTAGTCTCAATGTAGATACATGTAAATTACAATTTTAAAATTATTTTTATGATGAACTATTTTAATCTAGATTTAAAAATTAGGTATATATTTTAAATATCTATGAAAAACTCATTTTTTTTTTTTTATAAAATACTAAAAAGTAAAGGCTAAAAGATAAATTAATTAATTGGGAAGAAGTGATAGTTTGGTAAATTCTTTACCAAAGTGGATAGTATTGAAAAACGTAAAACTTGTAAATACATTTAAAATTCTAAATATTTATTCATAACACCACAATTAATACATTTTTTTAGTATATCATACTCCTCATTCTCATACTCCTGCCGCAGAGGATACAGGTGTGCGAATCATAACGTTTAATTTTAATTAGAATTTGAATGCAATGATAAACCATTGCATTCGAAAAAACGATTCTGAGCGAAGTTCAGTCAAATTATAATGTAAGTTTTTTTTTTAAATATTGACATTTTTTATTAAATATTTAAAACGCAAAATTTTATCACACATATAGTACATAAATGAACACTCTAAAGTCTAAATAATTTTTAAATAATTAAATTTTCAAAATTTTTAAAAAAATATTTGTCAATTTGATCTAACATTATTGTAAAATATTATAATATAATAAATTAAGAAGAAAAATCCATATAATTAATTTAAATATTGATTTTACTGAAATTTCAAGTTAAAACGGCTATAAAAAAAATTGAGAATAGAGATTTTTCTAATATTTTGATATGGTGTTAAGTAATATGTATATATACTTGAGTAAAATTTTCAGACCTTAATATCATAAATTGCCAATTTTATCAAACATTATATACATAAAAACGAGAATTATACGAAATATTCAACGTCCTATATTTTGTAGAAAAATTAATGTAACGATTCCAAAATTTTACCACATATATATAATCGCTATGTGAAATTCTAAAAAAAAATTCAAATCTCTAACTTAAAAATTATCCAAGTTATCGTGAAATATTGAAATTAAATTCGTCGAAATTTCATTTTTCGTGAAAAATGGCGTTTTTTCGTCATTTTTTTGTGATTTTTCTACCGTTTAAAGTCAATTTTGAGAAATTCAAAAATGACCTAAATAAAGTTCCATCTATATCCACTTTTACATCTGATCCTCGCTATTCTTGAAAATCGAAGCATTATTTCGGGTAGTAAAAGTGTTTTCAGAATATTTATTTAAACATAGGATTCTAAGATTTTCGTTTTACTAAATATATCAATTTAAAACAGCTATAAAAAAAAAATTGAGACTTGGGATTTTTTTAATATTTTAGTATGATGTTAAGTAATATGTAAGTATACTTCAGTAAAATTTTCAGACCTTAATACCAAAAATTGCCAATTTTATCAAATATTATATACGTAAAAATGAGAATTTTACGAAATATTCAAAGTCCTATATTTTGTAGTAAAATTAACCAAACGGTTCCAAAATTTTACCACATATATATGGTAGCTATGTGAACACCAAAAAATTTTTCAAGTCTCTAACTTTAAAATTGCCCGAGTTATCGTGAAGTATTGAAATCGAATTTGGCCGTATTTCAGTTTTCGTGAAAAATACTGTTTTTTCGTCTTTTTTTTGTCGTTTTTTCTACCGCTTAGGGTCAATTTTGAGAAAATCGAATAATGACTTAAATAAAGTACCAACTACATCCACTTTCCTACCGGAAACATGTGCTATTCGTGATAATCGGAGCATTAGTTCAGGTCGTAAAAATGTCTTCAGAATAAAAAAAAAAAAAACAATAAAAAATCACACATCATTGTAAAACCGATACATTCTTCGCTTTTCTAAGAATCTAAAGTAAAAAAAAATTTTTTTGTTAAAAATACTTGTAAACACGTTGTAATAGCCGAATATATCGTTTATAAGTTGAAAAACGAAAAAAGTAAAAAAATTTTTTTTTCGTTCAAAATACTCGTAAACACGTTGTAATAGTCGAATATATCGTTTATAGTTGTAAAACTTAAAAAGTAAAAAAAAATTTTTTTTTTGTTAAAAATACTTGTACCTAAACACGTTGAATAGCTGTATATATTATCGTTTATAGTTTAAAAGCGAAAAAAGTAAAAAAAAAATTTTTTTTCGTTCAAAATACTCGTAAACACGTTGTAATTGTCGAATATATCGTTTATAAATTTAAAAACGAAAAAAAAATATTGTTTTTTCATTCAAAATACTAGTTCACACGTTGTAATAGTAAAATATATCGTTTATAAATTGAAAAAAGAAGAAATTAAAATTTATTTTTTTTTCGTTTAAAATTCTAGTTTACACTTTGTAGTAGTAGAATATAGAATATAATATCGTATTATATAATATGTTGAAAAATGAAGAAATTTTTTAAGTTAAAATTTTATAAGTTGAAAATCGAAAAAATAAAATAAATTTTTTTTAGTCATAATACTAGTTAAAACGTTTTAAGTAGTCGAATATATCATTTATAAGTTGAAAAACTAAATAATTAAAAAAAAAAATTTTCTTTGATTAAAATACTAGTTTACAACTTGTAATAGTCGAATATCTTGTTTAAGTTTTAATACGAAGAAATTAAAAAAAAAAAGTATTTCGTTCAAAATACTAATTAACACATTTAAACATTTTAAAATAGTCGAATATATTGTTTACATGGTGAGAAACGAAGAAATATAAAAAAAAAATTGTATTATATATGATTAATAAATTGTATAAAATTATTTAAATATATTATTTATTGTTTATAACTTGCCACTTGTAAACATAACAATTAAATATTAATAATTATTGACATAATCTTAATTTAAAATGCAAAAGATTTAATATCAAATAATTATTATTTTTTCTATCTAGTAGGTACTAATTTTATAAATACTAAATATCGATAAGCTTATATTACGAGTATATAACCTAATTATTTTAAGTATTTCTATGAAACTGGTTGATAAAAGAACTTATTATAATCAAATAAATTTAAACTATAATACAAAAAAAATTAATTATAACAATAATGATAAATAACAAGTTTTATTCTTCCTCTTATTAACTCAAGATAAAATTATTATTTGTACAAAAATATGATATAAGTATAAGTAAACACTTAATAGTCCATAAGAGGTTTCATATATTGTTAGAATTAATAATAATGCACATACTTAAGTCTTAGAACGATACACAATGTTTGCATAATATTAATATAAATATCTAATGAAAACTTATTGAATTTATTGGTAAGCGTTTTCATTAAAATTGTCATAACTGATATTATTTAATATTCATTAATATTATTTACGAACAATACAGCGACATCAAATAATAATGACAAGACTTTTTATTTTATTGTCTGTTATTTTACTAAGTGTTTATCAAACTGAACAGGCTTATTTCTTGGAGAAGGATTACATCAATGGAATCAACGAGCAAGCAACAACATGGAAGGTAAGTAATATAATTTTTAATAATTAAGAAAACTCATTATAATAATGAAACATGATTCAAATATGAATTTTAATTAGGCTGGTGTAAACTTCAATTCTAAAATGCCAATGGAACACATTATAAAACTTTTAGGATCTAAAGGGGTACAATCTGCTAAGGCAGCTAGATCTCATGAGTTTAAAACACATGACATTGCTTACGATAATTTGTTGGGTGGAATCCCAAAGAAATTTGACGCTAGGAAAAAATGGAGACATTGCCGTACAATTGGAGAAGTACGTGATCAGGGACATTGTGGTAGTTGCTGGGTATGTATTTAATGTAACATAACTATAAAATTAATATAGGAATAATATTTCTGATATTATTATTTCTAATATTTAATCATATATTATCATGGGTTGTAAAATTCATATTTTCAATATTATAATAATTGTTACCTTGACAGTAATTTGGAGAATTCGAGATGGCTAATTAATCGAAAAATAGAGATAGTGATAAGGATAACTAATATATTAAAGGAATAATAATTTTGTTGAAATATATTTTGCATGCCATGATAATAAAATAGGTCATTAATTCTAACAAATTATAACGTGATTACGAGTATATGAAATGAAAAAATAATTAAAAATTTTGAAGAGGTTGACCCATCAACATTATTGTACAAGTTTACTCCATAAACTAACAATATATGAATTACACTAAATTATAAAATTAAATATTTTAATTTTATTTTTTTAAGAAATGGTATAATTTCAAAGTGTAATTTACATATTATTTATTATAGTTTATTATTTATCTAATTATAAATATAATTTTAAAAAGAACTGTTTGAAAATCTAAATTTTTTGCGGAAATTTTTACGTGTAATATACGTATATATATATTAAGGCATTCGGCACCAGTTCAGCATTCTCGGATCGCTTGTGTATAGCTACAGACGGAGATTTCAACGAAATGCTATCTGCAGAAGAAATAGCTTTTTGTTGTCATAAATGTGGTTTTGGTTGTCATGGAGGCAATCCAATTAGAGCATGGGAATATTTTAAAAAACATGGTTTAGTTACCGGAGGAGAATATGATTCAGGCGAAGTAAGAATTTTCTTTCTTTTACTATGCTATTACATTAAATGCAGTTATATTGATTAAAAAGACAGACTATTATAGACTAACAGGTATAGAGAGGATAGTGTTGAATTTTGATTAACAATTGAATGCAATGATATATCATTACATTTGAAAAATGATTCATTTATAGGTTTTATAATAAATTATTTATGTTAAACTTATAGAGTGATAAATATAAAAAATATTCATCACTTATCAATACATAGTATATTATCTGATGAAGTTCTTAATTATAATTAAATTCGTGAAAATGATTTTGAGTGAACTTCATTATGTGGTTAATGTTTTTATAGGTGCATACGGGATGAATACTTTTGTATAATTAATGGCGATAATAGTTGATAAATACTTCATCAAATATTGACTAATGCAATTTTAGTAAATTTGTGAAAGTTTAAATCAATTCCATATTTATATTATCTGATTGAACTTTGCTCAGAATCGTTTTTTCGAATGTAATAATTTATCAGTGCATTCAAATATTAATCAAATTACAACATAATACTATAACATCACCATTATCTTTTCCTCACCTACATCCCTTACCCTTCCACAGCAGTATCCAGTTCGGCTTTTTAAGTTTAATATTATCTCATTTATAATGAAATAATACATTGATTCGACAAAATTTCAGTTTTCGTGCAAAATGCAGTATTTTCTTTATTATTTGGTCGTTTTTCTTATTGTATAAACTGAATTTTGATAAATTTGAAAAATGACCTAAATAAATTACCAACTATATTCACTGTCCTATACGTAGCGTATGCTATTGGTAAAAATTGGGACATTATTTTGGGTAGAAAAATTGTTTTCAAACATAAAAAAAAACAAAACTTCATTGTATGTAATACCAGTACATTGTATTATTGTAATGCCTTTTCTAATCTCTCAGAATCTAAAACACTAATCGAGTGGTGAATCTGATACACTTAATGCTTACATTTTATACGAATTTTTAGGGATGTCAACCCTACAGAGTCCCACCTTGTACTCGTGACGAATATGGTAATAATACATGTCATGGCAAGCCAATGGAAAAAAATCATAGATGCACGAGAATGTGTTACGGAAATCAAGAACTGGATTATGACGATGATCACAGACACAGTAAGATAAATTGGATAAATTGGATAAATATAACATTATATACATTCATTATTATTATTATTAGATATAATATTATATAATTCATAATTATTATAGCCAGAGATTTCTATTATCTTACTTATTCAACTATTCAAAAAGACGTAATGACTTACGGACCGATTGAAGCGTCATTTGACGTATATGACGATTTTCCAAGTTATAAATCAGGTAAACGTTGATTTTAAACGAGTTTTGTATTGTAAATTTTATATTATAATACATTTTTTTTTTTTAAATATTTTATATTGTCTAAAAATTTTTATTTTTATTATTATTAGGTGTTTACATCAAGACTGAAAACGCAACATATTTAGGCGGTCACGCAGTTAAATTGATTGGTTGGGGTGAAGAATTCGGTGTGCCATATTGGTTAATGGTCAACTCATGGAATGAAGACTGGGGAGATCGTGGTCTTTTTAAAATTCGTCGTGGTACAAACGAATGTGGAATTGATAACTCCACTACCGGTGGTGTTCCAGTTGTACTTTAAATATTAACTAGTTATAATTAAGGTTTTTTTTTTTTTATTATAGTATTTATGCTTTTTTGAATTCATTAAATAAATTGGTGACTTGGTATATATTTATTTTATTTATATAATTTAAACTAGTACCTATAATAAACAATAATTACTAGGTAATTATTTTCATTTTGGATTCAAGCTAAGCAAAAAATTTATTGGTTTTACAAAGATGCCTTTTATTTTTAATTTTTTTTTTAATGTAATGATAAAAAATTACATTTGAAAAACAATTCTGATCGAAATACTGTCAGATTTAGTTATTTAGGTGACTTATTTAAAGGTTTTAGTATGGTCATTTATATTGAACGAGGAGATTGATGAATGTAAGATTTATTTGAATCATTACATTATATTATAATATGATGAACTTCGCTTAAAATCGTATTTCCGAATGTAATGATTTATTATTTCATTAAAAATGAAATCAAAATTCAACACTATTCTCTTTATACTTTTATCCCTTCCACAACAGTATCAGCTCTTCTTTTTAATTATTGTTTTATAATATTTGCACATTGAATTATGTGCATACGCCATATATGAAGAAACTGTTATAGGTTTCTAATATTTTTTTATTTTAATACATAGAAGAAAATTATTAACATATAAATAATATACACACACACACACACACATACAAATTCACTCTGATATTTGTATTTAATAGGTACCTAATCAATAATATTATATAATAATATAAATTAATTTTCTTACATTAAAAAGTAATATTATGCTAAGTGGATAGGTAACTATTATTTACATAATTATAATGTATATCTATTAGGTATACCTACTAGGATTTTATAAAGAAGAAAAAATATATAATATGATAGTATAATAAAAATAATAATAGATGTAGCAATAATATTATATTAATATATAAACAACAAAAAAATTTTACATACATAGATAAAATATATATAATATATTCATACTCTTAAATCTTAATTTATTCATAATCATATACCTACCTACATATTATATATAGAATTATAAATAAAATTCATAAATTAATAATAAAAAAAAAAGTGTTAAACAAACAAAAAAGTTTAATTATTATAACGTAAGTACTTATATAATATAATATAAATAAATTATAAATGAATGCTACACGTTTATCTTAGCGTTGTTTTTTTTTAATAATATTAAGGAGGAGATATATTTTTAAACATACAAGTTGCTAATTTAAGTTTAAAATTATAATATAATAATAATTATTAGGTATTCAAATATAAACTTATTTTATGCCAATATATTATAATAATATTACAACTTCATAAACGCTTATTAATAATATATTGATATTAGGATAGAATATAACGTTGTTTTTTTAAATATCTAATTTAATTGTGTCAAAATAATTGAATACGATACAACTTAAATTTTGTTATAATATTTATCCATCGACAGTAAATCATTAATGGTTTTTGTTGCTTATAAAATAATATAAAATTAATAAACGTTATTAAAGAAAGAGAAACTAACCACTAGGTATTATTAATAGGTAGGTAATTTATAATTTTCCTTTTTACAAATTATACAACTATATAATTTATTATTAAAATAAATTAGCTCCTAGATAGTAAGAAGAACATTTGTAATAATGTTTATAATATTATGATTACAATAATAATTATATAATTTAACATTCAAATATTCAAAATATTAACACACAAAACGTTATAATATAAAAAAAAGTCTTACAGACTATTGTAACATAATAGTAATGAACTAATGACTTTTTAAATTATTGTAAACATGTAACATTGTAATATAACAATACTTAAATATTCTTTAAATGTTAGGTTAGGTAATTTATATATTATATTATGTAAATATATATAAATATATATTATAATTTGAATGTTATATATTTAAATTATTGTAGTTCTAATTTTATTTTTTTTATGAATAAAATATAAATCTCCTTTAAACATTTGTGGGTATTTTACATTTCTCATCATAAATAATTATTTTTTAAATTTGGATTGGTTATTAATTCAATCGTAATAATAATTTAAATTGACTTTTTTTAAATACTTTTCCGCGAAATTAAAAAAAAATATATATAATATTCTCAAATATTCTCATAAAATTAATTCTAAAGAATTTCATACACTTCATTGAAAAAATTGCATTCAATTAATAAAATTTAAATACATTTGGATTAACCACTAAATTTTAAAACCATATAACATTTTTATGTAATTTACAACGTACACTTAAGTGTATAATAAAACATACCTATTGTAATTTTAAAGGATTATATGAGATATAAGAGATTTGATATTTTATTCATTTATTATCAGTGCGATATTACAATATAATCGTATACATTTTTAATAAGTTAAGTTCTACCGAGTTATTTTGTTTTCTATATGTGCTGATTTATATTTACATTAAATTTATTTTTTAAATACTACTACTCACAGCTGTTATAAATATGCCAGTCAAAAACAATTAATTAATTAAAATTTTTTATAAATTATTATAATAGAGTATTATTTATATTGAGTGCCTTCAATAGAAATATATTTTATGTGTTAATAAATGTATTTCATTACAGTTTTTCGCTTTACCATTTATGTTAAAAAAATCAAACAAAATCAACAGATTTTTAGTTTTTCCTGCTGACAATATATTAAATGATTCAAATGTATAAGTATAATTTTTTTAATGATAAGACTTATAAATAATATTTATTTACAAAATAACTAAAACACCTATGTCCTATATGCTCTATTTTTAATTACTACTGTGGACTACAATTTATTACATTATAATACTTAAGTGATAATGATGATCATTTGTATGTAGAGATTATAAAGTGCGATTTCTTAAATTTAAATTAAATATAAAATTATAATGGAGAATTCTTGTTTATAATGTGATATATTTATTTTATAAAATTAAATTGTAAAATTATCCTAGAATAATTGGTGATGATAATATATAAAAATAAATAGGTTGTAGGTATTTTGTAATAGTATTATACCTATTAGGTGACAGTGTTCGTATACTAATATTTAAATAATTTAATATCACTATTTATTTATAATCAACGTGAAACTTTACACCGAGCTATATTACTAATATAATTATGTTTGTTTTAAAACTATTTGTGTATTAAAAATATCAATAATTACGTATTTGAAATATTTAATTATTATAAAATATATCTTTTAATAGAGAGTTTTAACAAATAATTTTTATATGAATCTATAATGTAAGTGATGAGGGATTCATTCAAAATTATCAATGAGAATATTGTAGATAACAAATAATAAAAAAATATTATAAAAAAATATAGTTTGTTAAATAATAAATGGGTTTAATCTGGAGATAATTTGGCACTTTTTCAATTTCATTATTAGAAAATTTTCTCATTGTAAATAATAATAAAAAAAAAAATCAATTAAAAATCAATTTATTTTTGTTATATTGTAATTTTATTTTATGTTCATGCTCAAATAGAACTATAAACATAAACAATATTCATAAGTAATGTATTATAAAAATAATATAATAATATTTGAATCGTTGGCGAATGGAAAAAGTTAAAAATGTAATACATGCATGATGGAAAATTGTTTATGGGTTTCAAGTAGACTTAAAATAATTTTTATTGGACAACTAAATGAGATATTATTACATTGTGTATAAATACGATATACTTATTTGTTTTGTACAATTTAAAATACCATTAAAAAATTAATTAATTGTAATTTGATTAAATATTAGAATAAAAATAAATGACAGTATCTGTAACTTGTACAAAATAATTTTAATTTATCTTCAATTTATATAATAATGATGTCGTAATGTTGTATAATTATGGAAGTTCTATAATATGAATAATTTTTAAAATTTAAACCCTTTTATTTGATGAGAAACTAACGAAAATTTTAAATTATTTAATGAGTTATGAAGTCTCCTATTAATAGTATAAAATATAATATCCTATAATAGTTATCATACCTAGTATTTACTGTAATAATACATTGCACTTATAGTTTAAAAGTATAATATTCAATGTTATCGACAGTTTTTAAATGTTAAAGTTAGGTACCTACCTACTCGAATATAAAAAAGAAAAAAAAAATAATAAAATAAAGAGAAATACAAATGTTTATTGATTTCAAGGAGAAAATTAGAATTTTGTGACATGTGACTGGAACTACGTGATGAGTACTCGCCTAAAAACAAATACAGAATTTTATATATCAATTAATGAAATTTTTATTAATGCCCTTTTCTTATTGAACGGAATAAATTGTATTCATTGAAATAATATCATTAATTATTATTAAAACAATAATATTATAATATGTATATTATAAAATTTATAATATAATATAACATAATAAAGTATATTTTATTATATTAGTTATAGAATTGTATAATACATTAAATGTAAGTATTAGGTAGGTATATAAGTTGTCAAAGTTATTTCCTACATTTTCGTAACATGAAATTCTGAGATTTCATAAGTTGAAGTTATATATTGAATATATAGATCTATATTAGATTTATATTTTTTATTTAAACCGAAATTAATTTTAATTTTCTATTATAATAATGATCGTTGACTTTTTATTTATAGGTTAAATGCAGTGGCGTACCCTTTCTCTTTATATTACCCCAACGTCCCCAAGAAAAATTCTAAGTTAACGGTTAAGTATGTTATTTTATAGACAATATTACAAAATTATGTGAAAAAAAAAAAATACTTTGATAGGTAGGTACCTCAAGTGAAATCAGTCATCTCTTTTGTCCCCCTCTCATTCAAAATATTTACGCCACTGCTACAATTAAATAAGGACATATTATGGTTTTAATGGATTTATACAATATTGTTGAATGAAAAATACAGAGTTGTGAAGACGATGAAAATTATGACGTTGTAGCTGCGTTTGGTGAATCCGTTATATGATGAAGTAGAACCGAGATCGCGGGCTTCTGCATCTGAAATCAAATAAGTTATCGTAAGTTCCTTATTTTTATGACGTATTATCGTGATAACAGCGTAAACGTTATAAATGCGTTTTAATAATAAATATTACACAATAATTATTATTATTATAATTAGTCGATTTATTTTAATACATAAATTAATAAATAATAATTAATCATCTCAAAAACATGCATTAACGTTCAAACAATTAGTAGTTCCAATCAAATATTTTCGATTACGTCTTGACATCTCTATATAATAGGTACTTATTTTATATCACATTCAAAGTAATAATTTCTCAATTATTATTATTAGATATGAATTATTGTTTTGTTTTATTTTATTTATTATTTATATAAATATTATTGGTTATAGATAGAAAATAAGAAATAAAATAATACACACTTGATGTCATTGTACTACCATAGGATGCTTGATATTTTGGATTCGATTCTACTCATGCCAGCCAATGAAAAAAAAAAATAAAAAAAAAAAATTTAAAAAATAGAAAAAATAAAAAAAAATCATGCTTAAAATCATAAAAAAATACATGTAAAATAATAATGTATCAAGTTATATGATAGGCGAACCTAGCAGGTTAGCAAAGGTATAGCGTTATTATCTAAATTCAGTTATATCATAACTCACGTTTGCACTCATTTTCAAATATATCTGTTAACTTTGTAATTAAACAATTAATACACGAAAAGCATTTTTTTTTTCTGTTTTAAATCGTATATAATAATGCATCTATATTAAAAACGCTTAAACAACATGCAATTTCACAACAAATTTCTATACCTATAATATTATCATGTTTATATTTGCATATAAAGTATTATATTTTTGAGTAGGTAAAGTAGAAAAAACAAATAAGACATTTCTAAATCGTTGATTACATTATGCAATAATTAAAATTCTACAGGATAAATAAAATCAATTGTAATGAACACGGTTGTTATTATTCGCGGTCCGGACGTTTTTAGAAATCGATTTGGTTTAGTTTTACGATCCGGGTTTTGTCAAAGAATCTGAGTATGTAGGTAAAAAATAATAAGAAAATTCCTAATTTCAGTATTTAAGTCTTTCGTGTTTAGTATAAGAAAATGTTATATTATTTCGAATATAAAATAATAAAATACTGAGAAAGTGGGAAGTTATTTACGATTAACATGTTAGGGTATATAATTTTATTTTTTTGATTCATTTCAATTACCTACGAAAAAATACATTAAAGCAATCATTTTTTTTTCAGTTTGTTCAGTTTCGACAATTAGATAATGTAAAAATAAAACATAGAATGATAATGTGAATACAATCACATACCGATTTCTGGTGTAGCGGAAGTAGTGAATTTGAAGATTTCAGACATTGGGGTCCAGCCGAATCGGTTTTTGGCCATAACTTTGGCTTCGTACTCGGAAGCTGTGTCCAAACCGCGGATATTGTATGACATGCGGTGAGTGAATTGTTCGCTAGGAATGGCGGGAAGAATCACATCGTTCCATTCGTTTCGCATGCTGTTGTAACCATAAATTGGAACGTTGCCATATCCCTCGTTTTCCTGAAATTATAGTAATGTCAAATTTAAATTAGGTATATCGATTCTTATATATTATATAACCATTAAATCCTGTTTTGGAAATGACTTTTGAAGATTGAATTTGACAAAAGAAACAAGTAGCGTAAACATTTTAGTAAAATTATTTTTTAAAGAATTATGGTCAATCAAATTGGTTAATTTACAAACAATAAACTATAATTATTTTTAAATTCTTAAATTATCTTATATAAATTTGTATTTATGTTATACATAGGTACTCATACATTTATCTTTTTTTTTTTTAAAAAAAAAAATTTAATGTAATTCATATTCTGCACGATTTTATTGATGATATTACCAGTAAGAAAATATATTTAATTTTCATATAGAAAGAACCTATTTAAAATCATATTTTGTTTAAACTTACTCATTTAATATCATTATATTGATATTTTTATATTATTATATGATTTTTGATGTTATAAAAATAAATAAATATCATATTTTTTGTTTTATAAGAAAATATTAATTATATATATATATAATATATATATATATAAAAAATTAATAATATATATAATATATATATATGTCGTAGCCACATTGTGAAATCGTCCATTTCATGAAAAGTTGACCACTTCATGAAATGAAAACGTCTTTTTCCCACTTCGTGAAATAATAAAATAAGTCATAAAATGGCCAATTTTTCATGAAATGAAAAGTAAATTATTATAATATTGTGTAATATATTTCACTATATGGTTAACCATAGTTCGTGAAAAGTTCGTATTCTAAAAAATATTGAACGAATTATGTGAAGTAATATGTTCTAGAATATATGGAACAAATCATAATTATATATATTATATTAAATTTATAATAATATATTAATTATATATTGGAATTTTATATTATGTATACTATTTTTGAAGAAACAAACATCTGTTTCTAAGTAATATACATAATATACTAAAACTAATAAATACGAACTGATGAACAAAAACAATAGGATATAAATATATTGTTAAAATTTAGTTTTTAGAAATCAAATAAAATAAAAATAATAATATAAAATCTAATAAATAAATTAGTAATTATGCCACGAGTCACTAGGATATACCATATGTATATATCATTATTTAAATGATTATTTACTTTCATATTATTATTATATTATTATCTATTATTTATATTCTATTTTTATATCTGATTACAATTATTATTCTTTTATACGTACGTTTCGAGTAGGAGGCTTCTTTGGCCATTGATATTGAGTTCGTGTGTCTGTGGGAGATTCGTCAGGGAGAGGAACTTTCCTATAAAACAATTTAAATTCTTCGATGGGAGTATAGCTGTCCACTGACCACGATATGTTGTAATTGTTTTGATGTCGTCCATTTTTATTACTGTGTATTTTTACAGGATTCGGTTTTCCTATATAATTAAAAAAAATAACTTATGTTTAAAATTTAATAATATTATACAGTTTATAATATCAATTATAAATATTTTATAAAAATGTATTATTGTAATCATGTTTTATTGTTTATGTATACGTCGAAAACTCATGAAATGGAAAACATATAGGTTGTGTAAATAACATTTAAAAAATAACTCTTATGGTATACAAATTTCCAATACCAATACATAGGTATACATATTCAATATTGTTAACAAATTAAATACAATTTTATTCTCAATTCTCATATTCAAACTTCAAAGTCAAAATATTAGTTATAATTTATAAAATAAAATATTTGAAAACAAAAATATTATTTTAATTTATTAAATTGTCCTCAAACGAAGATTGAATTTTTGGGGGTACTAAATTTGAGTCTGGGGGTGCTGAATTCACCCTGGTACTCCCCTTGTTGCGTCTATGATGTATAAACGATGTTTAAAGCGAAAACCCATTAACATTATATAATTAATAATTCTGATAGATATTTAAATAATTAAATTATACGATTGAATTGTAACATGAAATGTTAATATTAAGCGACACTTTAATGTTTAATTTAAGATTCTATAAAATAAGTGTTGTATATTTGTACATGTGTATTAAGCAGTTTAATAATTTTATTCGAAAATATTTACTTAAAAAGATAACAAAATTTTAATTAAAATTACTTACACACATTTGGCTTCCAATAATTTATAAAAATGTAAATTACATTAATAATATATGAATTGATACTTACCAGAAAGTTCTACATAAGCTCTACTTTTTCCAACGACATTATCAGCCACACAACTATAATTTCCGAAATCACTTGCTTGCACTTTTCTGACTATTAACGTATGTCTACTGCCCCTTACTTCTGTTATACGACGTTCGTTCGTGTCTAGCTTTAGTGTATCTCTGTACCAAGATACCTGTAAAAAATTAATAAATTATAGTCGTATAGACATAATCATTTGAACGACAACAATAAATCGACATTTAATAATATATTTTAATGTTAATACCAAAACTATTATTTAATATTTGTATTATAAATAATTTTTAAAATTTATATTCCGATTATATTTATATTTTTAAATTAAATTACACAAATTAATATGGTAGAAGTATCGTTTTTCGCAAATAATATATATATATTAAAAGAAAATATACTTTTTATTATTATTATTAATATTAATTATAATTAAATTAATTATGACAAAAGTTCATACTATATACCAATTATGACAATATAAATGAATAAATAACTTTCAAATTATTATAATATAAATATTTATTTTTTCGTGTAACGTTATGAATTTTAATCAAGCTATGGCGTAAACTTCAATACTAAAATGAAAATGGAACACATTATAAAACTTTTAGGATCCAAAGGGGTACAATTCGCCTAAGCAGATAAATCATACGAGTTAAAAACACAAGGAAAGGTTAGTTTATTATTATACAATATTTGTATTCAATCAATTTTGACTTGTTTAAATATTTACCTCGGCATTTGGTTCAGCGTTAACTATGCAAACTAGTAATGCTTCATTCCCTTCGCCTGAATGAACCCAAACACGTTCGACTTCGATTTCTGGAGGATCTAAAAATGTATTATTTAGATATAAATTAATTCGAATTTGTTATTTCATATGAAAATGATATAACAGAATATAAATCAAGTATCAATGTATTATGTACATATTACACACTGATAATACGAATAGATTATGTAGAATTCTGAATTACAAAAGTGTTATATAATATTCATACCCATAGTTAATTTTTTTTAATTATGAAATTTATTAACGATTTTATTAAGTTAAGACAAAAAATATGTTAGGTTTTTTAATCAATATAAAATATAATATATTATTATATATTAATAATGATCATATATAATTATATATAAAAAGAAAAAGCAAGGGAAGGGATACCTATACAGGTGTAAAGAAGATAGTTTTTAATTAATGTATTTTGATTAACATTTGAATGCAATGATAAATCATTACATTCATGAAAACGATTTCGAGTGAAGTTCATCAAATAATTAAAATTCTTACATTTATCTACGTTCAATATGAATAATTTATCATAAAAACCATAAATGAATCACCTTAAAATTAAATCTGACAGTACTTCGCTTAAATCGTTTTTCGAATGTAATAATTTATTATTGGATTCAAATAAAGGGCGGACTGGTTCTCACGTATCGGCGAGAAAAATGATTAAAGCGGCCATTTTTTTTTTTTTAAGAATAATAAAACAAATTAATTTAATTTAAGTTTATTTTGTCTAATAAAAAATTAATTATATAATAAATTTATTCATTATTACATGAACTGTGAACTATGAACATGTTTTATTGCTTTATAATATTCAAGAAATACAATAGGTAGTAGGATGTACCAAGTAGAAGTAGGTGTAGTATATTTATAAAAATAATATATTTTTATATTATTAGTGAAGCGAAAAATGTATTGGTTTTACAATGACGTGTGTCTTTCTTTATGTCTAGAGACACATTTTCTACCCGAAATAATGCTACTTTTCCTATATGATTCCGATTGGAAAGTGGATGTAGTTGGTATAGGTCATATTTCGAATTTCTCAAATTTAACGACCATAAAATAATAAAAAGAACGGCATTTTTCACGAAAACTGAAATTTCGACTAATCCAATTTCAATATTTCACGATAACTCGGGCAATTTTAAACTTAGGGACTTAAAAATTTTATTCGTTGTACTATTTATATGTGATAGAATTTTGGAACCGTTACGTTAAATTTTCCAAAAAATATAGGACTTTAAATATTTCATAAAATTATAACATTAATGTCATTTTTATGTACCTATATAATGTTTGATTAAAATTGGCAATTTTAAAATCTGAAAATTTACTGAAGTATACTCACATGTTACATAACATGATATCAAAATATTAGGAAAATCCTAAATGCCAATTTTCTTTTATAGCTGTTTAAATTTGACACTTTTGTGTCATTGAAAATATAAAAGAAGAGCTGATACTCCTGTCGCAGGGATACAGGTGTGCAAATCATAGTGTTTAATTTTAATTAGAATTTGAATGCAATGAAAAACCATTGCATTCGAGAATAGTTCAGTCAGATAATGTTGGTATTGATTAAAATGTTGACATTTTTATTAAATATTTAAAACGCAAAATTTTATCATACATATGGGGACCATATAGGTACACATATAGTACATAAATGAACACCGTATAAAATTTTCAAGTCTCTAAGTACAATATAAATCCTCATAAAATCCCTTGTCACTTAAATGTCCATATTTAACAGACCGTCGCTTAAAATACATTTTTTTTTTAATGCAATGGGTTATCATTGACTTCAAATTCTAATTAAAATTGTAGGTACACTATGATTTGTACACCTGTATTCCCGCGGTACAAGTATCATGTTTTTTTTAATACTTTTTTTATACTTTTAACAGCTAAAAAAAAAAAAAAAAAAAAAAAAAAAATCTTAAATGTAATAATTCACACTTAATTGGAACTGAATTAAGAAAAATATGTTTAAGCTTCATTAAAAATTTTGTTAATTTTAAATAACAATATTGTAAAAAATATTGAAATATAATAAGAAGAATACATTATCCATATATGAATACTTTAAATATTAATTTTACTGAAACTTCAACTTTAAACACCTATAAAGAAATAATAAAGTTTTGAGATTTTCCTAATATTTTAGAAATACGTTAAGATATTTCTCAGTATGGTGTAATAATATTTTCAAAAATTTTCCAAACTTTTTAGCTTTTCTGTTAATTTTTATTGTAACACTATTGAGTAATAATAAGAATATTTCTATTGATTCTAAGATTTTCGTTTAATCTAAAAATATCAATTTTAAACAGCTACAAAAAAAATTGAGACTAGGGATTTTTTTAATATTTGATATCATGTTAAATAATATGTAAGTATATAGTTTAGTAAAATTTTCAGACTTTAATGCCCAAAATTGACAATTTTATCAAACATTATATATATAAAAACGAAAATTTTACGAAATATTCATCATCCTATACCTATATATTGTAGAAAAATTAACGTAAACAGTTTCAAAATTTTACCACATATATATAGTGCCCATGTTAACACTCAATAAATTTTCAAATCTCTAAGTTCAATATTGCCTGATTTATCGTGAAATATTGATATCGAATTCGTCGAAATTTCAGTTTTCGTGAAAAATGACATTTTTTTTTTTTTTTATTATTATTTTATGGTCGTTAATTTTGAGAAATTTGAAAAATGACCTAAATAAAGTACTAACTACATCCACTTTCCACCCGGAAACTTATGCTATTCATGAAAATAGGAGCATTATTTCAGGTAATAAAAGTGTATTCGTACTTAAAAAAATTAATAAATTATTGATTGTTGTAATATTATAAAATAATAGAATAATATACGTAGTATTATTGGTGGTAATTATGTATCGTCAAAATTAAAATTATACTTACATAAAATATTAACAGTAATAGTTTGTTCAGCAGGTTGACCTACGTTATTATAAGCTGTACATATGTATACTCCAGCGTCATGGCGAGTAGCTGATTGTATTATGTAAGAATCGCCCGTTGAGTTTCGTTCGCCATTTGGGAGCACGTTATTCTGAAATATTATTTTAAGTTAAAATAACGTAAAGTGGTAGTTAATAATGAGTTTTGACAATTATTTTATTATTTTCGTATAAGTTTTAAATCATAATATTTTTCAAGGTCAGACTGGCCCGGACTGTAAATTCGTGATTGTGGATTGGGATCCAATTTGTTTAAGCTTCAGATTTCATGTTCATATTTTAAAATTGAAAAATATTACCATTGTTTATTAGTAACTATTTAAACATTTTTAAGGATTCATTATTTATAAAATAAATGAATATTATTTCTAAAAAATTTCAAACGTCTCGATAAGGTTAATAAGACAAGTTAGGTTATGTATAATAATTTTTGGCCAATGGATATAATCGATTCAATTTTCTAATACCTATACATATCGTTTTCTGACTGATAAATTTTTTGTTTAAACTCTAAATTTATAAATTACGATTATCATTATATATTTAGATACTTGAACAATTTTTATTTTTTCAATAAACTTATAAATTTATATATATAAAAAATTGTTTCTTTGTTTTTTAAAAATAATTAAATGATTCATAAACATTACTGTATCGAATAAAAGGAAATAAATACTTTTCTTGTCCACGTAATATTTGGAACTGGATTTCCATCAGCTTCACAGTTTAACTTAATCGTGGAGTCTTTTTTCGTGTCAATGTTACCTCCTGATGTTACAGATTTAATCCTTGATGGAACTAAAACAAATAAGCACATCATAATATATCTATTAGTTATATTATAATCATATAAAACATTTTAGATTTATCGGTGCCTTCAAATTTTAATCAAAATTCATCACTATCCTCTTTACACCTGTATCCCTTCCACACTAGTATCCTTTCCCTTGATTTTTATACTTTAAACAGCTATAAAAAAAAATCGTAAATGTGGTAATTATAAATTAATTGGAATTGAGTTAAGTAAAATGTATTTAAGCTTCAATAAAATTCTAATATAAAAATTTCAAATTTAAACACCTAAAAAAAAATTAAAAACATGAAATTTTCTAATATTTTTGAAATATGTTAATATATATATATATATCAGTACCTATGCTTTGATAAAATTTTCCAAGTTTTTTTGACTTTTTTATTAATTTTTATTATAAAAGTATTGAGAAATAATAAGAAGAATACTTGTATAGATTCTGAGATTTTTCGTTTGAACTAAAAATATCAACATTAAACATATATTAATAAAAAAATTGATACATGAGATTTTTCCAAATATTTTGACATCGTGTTAAGAAATATGTAAGTAAACTTCAGTAAAATTTTCACACCTTATAACCAAAACTGCCAATTTTATTAAACATTATATACATAAAAAATGAGAATTTTACAAAATATTCAAAGTCCTATATTTTGTAGAATAATTAACGTCACAGTTCCAAAATTATAATTTTAATATAATATATATATAATATATATATAATTATTTAACATATAAACAGTACCTATGGCTATGGAATCCCTTAATACAATTATCAAGTATCTAACTTCAAAATTGCCAGAGTTATTGTGAAATATTGAAATTTGAATGCTTCGAAATTTCAGTTTTCGTGAAATATGCCGATTTTTCGTTATTTTTTGGTTGTTTTTCCTGACGCTTAGGGTCAATTTTGAGAAATTCGAAAAATGACTAAAATAATGTACCAACTTCATCCACTTTTCAACCAGAAACATATGCTGTTCATGGAAATCAGAGCATTATTTCGGGTAAAAAAAGTGTTTTAGATATAAAAACTAAAAAAAAAAAAACAAAAAATTTGGAAAATTTAAAAATTTATTTGAATCATACTAATATGTGTACATCAAAACATATTTCAAAAGTATCAGAAAAATCTCAAGTCTCAATTTTTTTATAGGATTTTAAATTTGAAAATTCAGTAAAATCAATATTTAAAGTATTTATATGGACTCTTTTTATTATATTTCAATATTTTACAATAATGTTAAATAAATCTTACAACATTTTTTTGAAGCTTTAATATATTTTATTTAACTCAGTTCCATTTAATTGTGAATTATTAATTTACAATTTTTTTTTTTTTTTGTACCTATCAAAATTTTAAATATTTTAAAATATATTATATATTATATTTTTAATGTTTAAAATATAAAAAGCAAGGGAATGGAAACTGTTGTGGAAGGGATACAGGCGGATAATGTTCAATTTTGATTAACATTTCAACGCAATAATAAATTATATAAATTCAATGTGATCAATTTTAAATACAACTTCACAGCTATATATTGATTATTAATAGATATATATACCAGAATATTGTCTAATATATAATACTTATATGCCTGCAATGCTTAATTAATATTTTATACTAATATACTACTTATATGTTATACTTATGTTTTTTAAAAAACAATATCACCCCATAAGATTCAAATTTAATATATTTACTATTGTCTTACAAAGTTTTTGTAAAACCATGTAAGGAAGCAAATATTAAATACTATGGCCACTTTTCGGTTATTTATACACTATTTACGAATTTATAACTATTATATTCTAAACTAGTCTACGAAATGACATAATTGCATCGCACTTTATTTTTATTTCTCTAAAATCAAAGAAAACACAAAAAATGATAGTTTCAACGAGCCAACGATAAGGTATATAATTTTGTGTTTGAGTACCCAAATTCTTAGCACTGTGCAAAATATATTATTATTGAATGTCCATAATATATTAAGGCTAATCACCTAACCAAGTTATACTAACTATGAACAGTGTACCCGTTGTCTGACTTAATTGATTTGAACTTTACGAAACTTGGTTAACACCTACCTATTTTAGCATGCATATATAAATAAGGTTAATTTTGAAATTAATAGTAGTTATGCGGGTTTGTGTATTGAAACGTTATACGAGTGAAACGAAAAACAGAAATTAGATAGTAGATGAAACTACAGTAATATAATGATGATAATTCGGGTATTATTAATGTACTAGCAGCCAGTAAAATACTGATCTGTATGAAAAGCTTTTTCGCTACCATAAGCTACCCATTTTTTCGGGTACATTGATACATTGGTACATTGAGTCCGACGTAATATTAATGTAGAAAAATATGTACTGTAATTTAATTGATACTGATCATACTGATCTCAAGAAGGTCGAATTATCACCAAATCAAAAAGTCGACCATCTGGTTTAATGTTATCTGTGATATAATATAGCACAGTAATGTTGGTAACGCTAGTGGACGATTGTAGTCTAATGTATCGACCTTACTCTATACGGACTTTAACTATTTTTTGAAAATATTTCAGTTTATCCCAAAAATCAGAGTTCAACCATTTGTTTTTTAATAATTTTTTAACAATATGGTAGTATGATTGACTGTTTAAAAATCCTAAAAAAAAAAAAAAAAAAAAACGTGTGTTTATCATGGTAGTATATAATTATATGTTTAATGTTATGGTCAAGTTTGAAACCAAAAGGTTAAGTTGAAGAAAGGTTCCATATAACATTAAATAAAAGTATTTTTTAAAAGGGTTTTTCTCATATTTATTAATTATTCAGGGATACTAAAACCGTCTACATATATGGTGTGAATTTTCAATGGCTTTTTCTTCCCTCGCCCCATTACTACTTTGTTTGCCCACGCACTTTAATATTATAGGAACAGGTCGCTTCCGTTTTAAACCAAAAGCTCCGTATAAATATTAAACGCGTTTTTGGTATAACTGTCTCAAATAATAATTATTCGAAGTACCTACTCTCCAATAATTATATCGTTCAATCTCTACATTAAAAGTATAACATAAAGTGTTTACGGATCATTTCATCTCGTGGGATTTTAATCGAAATACGATTTTAATGTTTAATGCATTAGAAAACCCAAGTTGAGTTTCTATTTAATTATTGAAATAAAAATAAAATTTGTCTTTATACTTACCATTGATATATAAAATACTCTAATTATAATTTCGTATCAATATTTCAACATATCCTAAACAGAACCACTATAAAAAAATATATATAATATAGTTTCCCAAAATATCTTCACTTGTGAAAACGTTATAATATGTATATTTATTTTTTCTGATGATGTTTTATACATTATAAATTTATAATACGCACAATTTTCAAATATTATTTAAATTTAAGAGTTATGACTTATGACTATATGAGTTAAGTATACTCGTATATTATAGTATTCACTATTCAATATAATAATATAAAATATGTTCGAATACGCCGACCCTATAAATGTGTATTTTATGTGTATAGAAATATTTATCTTACCCAATATCTCGACGGTGTGTGATATCTCTCTCGGTTTCAAAGTGGCTATTTGGCACACGTAGTTTCCTGCGTCATTTGTTTGAATATCCCGAATTTCCAGGTTATTGCCGTCCACAAGCCGTATTCTTTCGTCGGGGGATACCTTAGTGTTTCCTGCTGTTAACACTGCAATTCCTTTTTTCCACGCCAGAATGTACACTCCTAAATATAAAATATAATACATAATATAATATATCATTTCAATTAAATCAAAAGTAGCACGTAGCTCATTACGGCGTATTGTTTAAAAAACAGAATAAAAAAATAAAAAATAAAAAATAAAAAAACATAAAGTCTTAAAAGATTATGCGCGATACGTATCGCGTTGAACCAAATATTACGCGCATAAATAAATTGTGTTCGATGATCATCAAATGCAAGCAATAAGACCCCCCACAAACTACAGACTTCTCATCGGCAAACTATTTAGTTGGGTTGGTGATAACTGCACACACCTGCCAACAGTCGGCCGATTATTGCTATCGACAATTTGTATCTAGTCGTTAATTTGTTATATTCTGCTATTGATGCACCTTACTTACTATATTTTAAAATTTTAAAATTTAATAAGTGAATAATTATAATTAAATATAGTTATACGAATACGTAGGTACCTTGCTTTGTTTCATCCTGAACACTAATCTCATTCCAACCAGGAACGACTGCTTCGCAAATTTCCTCCCACAATTTTTTTTTTTTTTAGGTTTATATCGGAATATTGTTTTAAATTTTTTTTATAGAGTGCAGGTCTTTTTTTCTATTTCCTCTATTAAATTTTCAATACATGGTTCTATAAGTAACGACATCTTCCAGCAGCAGTAATTAATTTCCCGTGTGCCGTGACGTGTACCTATCGATCGAATCGGCCGACTAATTAATCGCCATGTGTGTGTGGGCGACCATAAAGCGTCATACTGATTAAGCAGTTCGCCGATAGTTCGCCGACTGTTTAGTTTGAAGGGAATCGTGAGCCCATCAAACTTTTTAATCGGCCGATACCGAATCGTTATAATTCGTGCTCTTACATTACCTTCCTACAATATTAAAAGTCGACTAAACTATCGGCCGATAAACAATCTGTAGTCTGTGGGGGCCCTAATTGTATTCGAATACGTTCAATAAAAAAAAAAATATAATTATTATACATTTATATTTACTAATATACGAAATTACAAATACGCAGGTGATATAGGTTATAGGATATATAACATATTTAATAATGGGTTGATTGTTTAATTTTGAGGTTAGGTATTAATAACTTATGCGCACCTTCTTTTCTTATGAAAACAAATATTCATATATCAATTATGTATATGATGTGTATCATAATATTATTGTCACCATATTGTAATTATAAGTGTAACAATCAAGTATAAGAAATAAAAAATAATGTAAAATTTTACAACCTAGATAATATAGCCGAGGTTGAATCTACAGACAATTTGTTATAATATTATTGTTTATTTTTTTATATTAAAAAAATAATAATAAGTGTTATCACTTATTATTATTTTGATCATTATGGTATTATTTTATGTATAATTTTTTCTTCATTTTCTTATTTTATATTTATAATTCTTAAAACATACGGACTTATGCGAAATGGGACATTCTGGCATAAGCCGTTATGGCGTGAAGTTATTTTTACGTAAACCTTAATAGGTTAATTGGCCATAATTGGCGTAAAAATGATTTAATTCAAATATTTACTAAAATTTCCTTTAAATAATTTTAATAATAATTTTTATTTTATCTATTTTAAGAACATTTTTATTATCAACAATTATTTGGTATTATATAATGCATATATGCAATTATATATTGTTCATCGATAACAAAAAAATGATACCGACGATGTAAGTTTTAAAATTCGTTAATGATACGTTTGAAATTTAATTTCTAACTTTGTAATAATTCTAGTTTTCCACTTGGGTCCTCAGAAGCAAGTCAACGACAATACCAATAATATAAGGCACGCGAAATATTCTATGAAAACATTTTACATTTTAAATGTCAATTGAAATTGTTTAGCATAATATTATTATTATTATTATTATACGAGTCTACAAACGGAGGCGGCGCCAGTAAACAATATCCGCGTGCGTTGTACATAATATTACGATAAGACTACGTGACCGAAAGTAGTTTTATAAAAGGTTTCGTTGGTGGAATGTGGGGAAAAATATATACATTAATTTTTTCCGGCAAGAGAAGTTGTGATATGGCTCGTGTACGACCATAAAAACGGAATTAAAATAAAAAAATGAAAATCAGAGCGTAAAATTAAGCAATGAAAATAATTTTTCATTAACCAGGTATATTAATAACGTCGCGAATAAGGGTATTATTGGGTTGGGTCGTTGGGTGATGATATGACGAACTTTAATTGTTATGCTACTACGATTGTTTTGTTATCAATTTTCTCTCTCTCTCTATTTTTCGTATTTAGTCTCGAATCGCCGTCACGAGTGATAAACACTCGGACTAACGAACAGGGACGAATTATTTTTCATCGTAGAAAAAATATGGTACTGGATTTTTCAGATGCGTTTTCTTTTGTTATTTAAACATCAGAGATAAGACGGATTATTTTACCTTCTATATTATAATGGTAACGAGTCACTGCTCGTCTTATATATAATTTATTATCATGATTATAGTGTAATAATCATAGTACGTTAAACAATTACATTTTTACAATTAATTACAATATTATACAAATTTTTACAAATTTTTACAAATTATTTCTCATAAATAATACGAGTATATTTATCTTTTAATAGATTGACGACAATTATTATTACACAACAAATATAAACTTAAAACGTTTTACATAAAAACTAAAAAAGCAAGGGTAGGGATACTCCTGCCGCAGGGATATACCTGTCCAAATCATAGTGTGTAATTTTAATTAGAATTTGAATGCAATAATAAACCATTGCATTAAAAAAAAACGATTCTGAGCGAAGTTCAGTCAGATAACGTAGGTATTGATTAAAATTTGACATTTTTTATTAAATATTAAAAACGCAAAATTTTATCAATGTTTTACAATGATGAAACAAATAATTTGATCAAATATAAATATCAAATACATATCCGAAGGTTGTAATATTTTAAATTTATCATTTATCATTTCATTCAAAATTCAACGCTATTCTTTTTAGATCTGTAACCCTTCCACAGTAGTATAAACACTTTTTTAATTTTAAACATTTTGATTTGAAGGTTTTTAGTGTCCATTTATTATATAGTTCTTTTCCTCAAATAGTTAAAAAAAATACCTATCTATCATACTAGGAACAAACTAAAAGAGTAGAAAAAGATTTAAATAAAAAAAAAAAAAAAAAAAAGATTAAAATAAAATGCTATTCATTATAAAATAACATTAAACCAACGATTTTGTAATTTTTTTTTTTAATTTAACTGTCTAATATCATGCAAATGTTTCGAATATCAATGAGCTCCTTGAACTCGATTTTAATACGTTTACACTTTACACGCTGGATAAACATTAACAGAGTAACCATTTCCGTGAGAAATTAAACCAAATAATTGCTTGCACCCTATTTTCTACCGGTATGTTACGTAATATGTATATTCATATAGTGTTTATTCAAATATTATTATTATTATTATTATTATTATTTATTATAAATACGTTTTAATTCTTTCGTGTACGTGGACAATATTTTACGTCGAATGCAAATAAATCACAGAGGAAAAAATATTTAAATATATCTAAAAAAAAATATTTAACCAATGCGCATCAATTTACGCATACATAGTTTATTTTATACATAGACATAGGAATTTGCATAAACTATATAAGTGATAAATCTATACACATTGATGGGAACTATTTAAATATCATTCGGTGACTTGGCGAGCTCTTTAAATTATTTGATAGTTAAAGTTTGACATAAAAAACTTGAAATGTAATTAAACTTTTTCTTAAATTAAACTATTTTTATTTTAATTTCAAAAATCATAGAAAAACTTTTACATCCATGTAATATCCAATATACATTTTATATATAAATATGATAACTATATAAATAAATACATAATATATATATATAAATGGGGCGTAACATATATATTATACGAGTATATAAAATAATATGATCGCATAGGGTCAATTTTGAGAAATTCAAAAAATGACCTAAATAATACAAGGCAACAACATCCACTTGCCAACCGGAAACATATGCTATTCATGAAAATCGGAGCATTATTTCGGGTAGTAAAAGTGTCTTCAGACATAAAAACAAAAAAATACACACATCATTGTAAAACCAATACATACTTCGTTTCGCTCAGTATCTAAAATAATAAAATAAGCAAAAAATTTTGAATATTTTATTGTAGTGTACTGATATATATTATAACGTATTTCCAAAATATTAGAGAAATCTCATTTTTTTTTTTTTTTTAATCCGTTTTAAGTTGAAATTTTAGTAAAATCTATATTTATGATATATATATTTGTGGATTATAATTATTTCTCAATATTTTACATTAATGTTATATTATAAAATTGACAAAAAATTTTAAAATAATTTAAACATTTTATTGAAGCATACGTATTTATGGATTAAAGTATTTCCCGAAAAATATCAATTATTATTTTTTTTTTTTTTTATAGACGATTAAACTTGACATTTGAGTAAATTTAATATTTAAAGTATTTATATGGATTGTTCTTATTATATTTCAATATTTTACAATAATAAATAAAATCGACAAAAAATTTTGAAAATTTTATTCAATCTCAAATACATTTTACTTAACTCAGTTCCAATTATTTGTGAATTATTACATTTACGATTTTTTTTTTTTTATAGCTGTTTAAAGTATAAAAAGCCAACTGGATACTGCTTTGGATGGGATACAGGTGAGGAAAGGAATTTCCTTTAATGGTGATGTTATAGTATTATGTTTAAATTTGATTAAGATTTGAATGCAATAATAAATCATTACATTCAAAAAAACAATACTGAGCATAATTCAGTCAAATATAGATATAGTTTACTAGATTAGTGATGTATCTACATTAATGATAAATGAGTCATTTAATATGTTATAAATATCTTCTGGTCAATATCATTTAACTATCAAGAATATTAATGTTATAGTGAGTGATTGTAGTGATAATGATTAGTATAATATATACTACACTGGTTATTAGGTATTATTATGATATTATTAAAATGGTTAATGTTTTAAAAGGTATATATAAGGGAAGAATACTACTAATACTATTGAAATATAATACTATTGAATAATTAATGGCGATATTGATTGATAAATTCTTCATCAAATATTGACTAATGACATTTTAGTAAATTTGAGAAAATTTAAATCAATTCAATACCTTTATCATCTGACTGAACTTCGTTCAGAATCGTTTTTTCGAATGTAATGATTTATCATAACATTCAAATCTTAATCAAATTACAACATAATACTAAAACGTCAGCATTATACTTTCCTCGTCTATATCCCTTCCGCACTAGTATCCAATTCGGCATTTTTTTCATTGATTTAACGTTTTAACTTACCCGGGTTGATAACGTCGCATGGAAGTACGACTGTGTCATTTGTCACCACTCTGAATCTCTTTCCTTGGGAACCAAATGTTGGCAATGAATCTGAATCGGGAATTTGGGTAGGTCTCTTCGGCGAAGCAAATCCTATGAATCAATAAATAATAAATGTTATTGATGTGATCAAATTAAATATCTAATTACAAAAATATGGATTCTAAAAATTTACTTAAATTGTCTTTAATAAATTTTTAATACTCCACAAATATTAATATATCCATAAATTTAAGTAAAATAATAATAAATTAATAACAACTACCATTTAACATAAAATATTATTTACAATGTAATAAGAGTATAAACTATATTTTTTCTTGAATTACTACATTCCTATATTATATAAGTATCGTAAATATTATTATAGCTAAATATGTTAGGCTGTAGAATGCAGTCAAAATCAAACATATTAGACTAGCTCATTTGTTTAATTTCAAAAATATAATACGACCACCATTTAATTTATGTGACATTTATTCATTATAAATTTATATAGGTATGTACTACAACATAAAATTTATTAGTTATTAGTATATATTAGTTTTTAATAATTCATTAGTTTGTTAAATTTCTAAATTTTATTTCATGATATGGTTAAAATTAAAATATTATCGAAAAGCCATTATTATATAAATTATAATCATATATTATTAATACACAATTATATAATTATATTATTACCAACCCAATCATTTTTTTTTTTAATAATACGAGGGACTCATTATTATGTAAAAAATATACCTATATTTGAATATTTCTCTACGATTGGAAAATTAAAATATCAATCAAATGTACTCCGAACTCGTTATTCCTCAAACGAAATAATATAGTAACAATATTAACAACGTGCAGAGAATTAATATTAATTGTCTGCTAAATTTAAACAAAAGTATTATAATACTAAGTTACGAATTAATATTATTTATGAAATGAATAATATAATAATATTGTTATTATTTAATATTAATATTGTATATTATATAACTGATTATATAAATTTGTATGTAAATTCTTTCAGAATATTAATAAAATCAGTTAACCACTACATACATTATAAGTACTGTGTTTTCTTGTTTATGAACTAAATTATATGTTATATTGGTTGAGCAAGTTAAAAAGAAAAACAATAAGAAACTATAGTCTAAGTTGCGTGAGAATTTTTCAATAAAGTTTTAAAGACGAAAATACGCCTCAACCAGGTCAGAATAATAATTACGAGCAATATGATAAATAATAAATAATAATACATTATATTCACTAAAACTTCCATGTTTCGTCCAAGCACGTATATGTAGGGGTACAATGGTAATTCGCTCCCACGTAGTGTTCCCCACGTGCAGCACCAACAACATCAACACTACTCAACCAGAAAACAGTCCTTCTGAGGACTATTTGACTCGAGATCTGGGCCCCAAGCTCCATATCTTTCAACTTAATGTGGAAGGAATCAGCAGTGAGAAACGCAGATATCTCGAAAGATTATTAAAAGAACATAAAATAGACGTAGTATTGCTACAGGAAAGTAGGAGCTACATATCGATGCCTAGTTTCTTCATCCATTCCACAACTTCTTCCTTCACCAAGTGGATATCTTCTATGGTGCCTTTAAATGCACGAATCGGACACTCATTGGTAATGCGTTTAATCGTCTGGGTCACATGTTTGAGTGTCACACAATCCCCGTTTGTACATCAAGTGCCCACTCCTACCATGGCCCAGTTTAATACATAATGTATCCATTTTTGTGGATATGGAGCTTGTATAAGTAATGAATATAATAACAGAATGAGAATACCAATACCTATGTCAATATTTTAATTTTTATGGATGTTTTTCTTCCATTAATTAGCTGTAGGGCATATTTATTTATAAAACAAATACCTAGATACATATTATATAATTTTATATGAATATCTATATAATTATTTAGAATGAAAATTAAGGAATTTATTATTTCATAATATTTCATTTCATATAAATTAAGTACCTAATTATTTAATATTTAGTTTAAAAATATATTTAAGATATTATTTAATATTTTTTTTTAATATTGTATATTTTTACTATACGTAAAAAAATGGTAATTTCTTATCATTTAAAAACAACACTTGGGTCCCGACCACGACAACATGAAAATAATTAATTTCTTGAAAAACACAGAGCTATTCAATCTAATTTAATATTTATAATATATTATGTTGTAAATTTATTGTAAAAAGTTTTTCAGCTATTAGCTATTGTCGCTGAAGCTTATTTATTAGGTAATAAAAAAAAAATATTATTTTACATGAGAAAAAATGAAAAAAAACTATAATCAACACAAAACATAATAAAAAACATCGACCAACAATTTATAAAAATAAATACATGTTTATTTTAACTTATACTTATATATCAGTATAATACATAATCTTTCTTCCATTTTCAGTAGGTTAACAATTAAATAATTATATAAATAATTTATAATATAATAAAATTAAAGCAATAAATATTTTCAAATTAGCTATTTATTAAAAACTATTTGAAAATATAATGATTTTTTTTAAATCGTTTTTAACAAAAAAAAAAAAAATAATAATAATAATAAATCTGATAAATTAATTTTAAATTTAATTTTATATTGCTAATATTATACATAATCAAACTACCATTTAAATGTTTTATAACACTTATATAGCCTAGGATAACTAAAAGCTTTTCTCGATTTAAACATATATTTTCACATTTTTTTTCAATTTTCCGAGACAATGGAGAACGGCTGAAAAACCAAATTTCGTTCACCCTTCGTCCCAATAATATTGCATCGTACGGTTATTTATATTATAATATAACATATAAAAACGTCGAACAAATAAAGGATCGGCGCGATATTTTAATTCAGTTTGTTTACGTTATTACGTTTGTGCCCTGCATATTATTTTTTTCTTCCAACAACAATACGAATACGTACAAATAAGTACCTGCTGTATATTATATATATAGTGTTTGAAGTTTGAATATTTTGAAATATTTCACAAAATCATGAAATATTAAATTTTTAAACTTTTGAACACAATTGTTATTATTGGTAAACACGTTGACTGCTGTTATGAATAATATTAGATAATGCCCAATTCGGTGATTACCCTATTCGGGTAAAGAAATAATAATAGTAACTATATTATAATATATATATAGGTAGGTACGTCAATATATGAATATTTTGGAAAATGACAAAAATACACGTCAGGATATTATTTCATTAGCTAATGTTAAAAAATTAATCCATGTGTCGTGTGGGACATAATAACAAATAAATATAAATAAATAATACATTTATTTATTTATTTTTTTATTAAATAAATAATAAATAATATAGTAATATAAATTGAAAGTAAAAATATGTATATAATATTTATAATAAAAATAATATTAAAAATTATAATTATTATTTTGCCAGGGGCATTCATTGTTGGTCCTCATACAGCCCAAACGTATGAAAGTTTTAGGCCCGATGCACACGTGCGGTTTCTGACGCAGCGGCACCGCACTAGTTGAATGCGCATTACATGCGTTTTCGTTACGGTACCGGTAATAAACGGACAGCTGTCGTGACAAAATATCATTTAAGTTGCCATTGAATTACGACAATGGAGGTTTATCATAAAAAAAGGCTGTTTTTGCATACTTGATATTTTTTTTTTTTTTTTTTTTTTTGCGATAAAAAATCGGACGTGTGCATCAACAACAATGTACTACGAACCGGATTCGCGTGTACGGTAACGCTGCGGCAACGTTATTATCTGCGGTAAAAACCGCAAGCAAGTTGGACGTACGGCGACGCAACGACACCGCATGACATGGGCATTGACCAATTTGATCACAATGTAATCTACGCCGTACTTGCGGCGACGCAGCGGTCAAAACCGCACGTGTGCATCGTGTAACCATGATGATACGTTGAAAATTTGTTCGCGGTAGACGATGTTAAATTCTTTTCTTCGTACTGTACCGGTAGCGATAGTGACGACTAACTCCTATAATCGGTTCAGGTGTTTATTACACGTGGACACGCACGTGGTTACGCACCCCCGCCAGTGAAGGTAAAATATATAATAACAAAATATTATTATTATTATTATTATTATTATTATTATTATTATTATTATTAT
>JAIUCT010000011.1:8914173-8935118 GCA_021307375.1 Tetraneura akinire | reverse complement strand
ATTATTATTATTATTATTATTATTATTATTATTATTATTATTATTATGATCGTTATTATCGTGTATATTACATTTTACAATACGTAATAATTAAATGTACGTATTATTATATTGACAAATTTGATATCGTTGAAATCGTCAAAAATTAGATTTACCTATTCGTAATCGTAGTTAAACCGTCACCGAAACATCTCAAAAATATTCTCACGTGCATAATATCATACGAACGTATTACCCGGTGAATAATGTACTCGTTTAACGATCGAAGTATTATTTAAATTAAATTTACTTTCGAGCTGTCCGAATTCGTTTGCATCGCGCGCAACGATAAATAACCAAAGCCTCTACGCGAATATAAAACGCGTAAAATACGAAAACATAAAATGATAATAATAAAATTAAACGACGTATAAAACACTCGTGCCTAGATTTAATTATTATTATTATTTATTAATATAATATTATATAGTGGTCGCGTGTTGCTCAGCACGTCCTGAAGATAATTTAAATTAATATCGTGCACACGGGCGATATAATATTATTTTTATTATTATAAATTATAATAATATTCGTACGTCGTGGGTTGACATAACGAATAGTTTTCGTTCGATTTTCATAATATATTAATTAATATTTTATAATATTTTTGTTTACTTTTTTTTTATAAACGCAAGGTGAAGTATACAAATAATTCGTATACTTATACTAAGGACGAAAAAATAACAGATATTATTTTTAGCAGTTATATAGATAACTACAATCTACGTATTTTTATATCGTTGTTTTAATTTATTATATTAATTTCGGAAATTACGGAAGACTAGCAATGAACTAAATCGTTTTCAATAATCTGTACGAGATTACGTAATACGTTACTCGTATTTTCTCGACGATGACATTTGAGTCTGGTAGGAAACCAAATATAATGTTATATTTTATCTCTATGGTAATTCGTTTGATTTTCATGTCTATTATTCTTTTCACGAGCAAAACGCAAAATATTGCATATTATTATAAAATAAATGATAATATGATAATATTGTTATATTCTGTGATATGATATAGTAGATAAGTATGATATAATGATATTGTGATAAAATATACTGCACTCGTATACGACTATATGAGTGTATTACTGTATTGTAATATGTCTTTGTGTGACTGTCCGAAAAATACGAATAATTCAGGTAATTACTTACTATACTAACTTAACCGTATATTTTCATCCTTTTTGTGGCAGTTTTTCTTACTCCATAGGCCATAACCCCAATTTTGGAAAATTCGAGAAATGATCTAAATAAAGTAGCAACTACATCTACTTTTCAACCGGAAACATAATATGCTAACGTCCACATGCATAAAATAAAGGACGACATATCATTGTAAAACCAATACATTTTTTGCCTCGCTCAAAATCTAAAAAGATAGTGTTGGCGGTATAACAATGAATAATTATTAATATTAATGAAGAGGAATGTAAAATTGAAAGAAAAAATATGTAAAGAATAGAAATTACAATATACATAAGGTAATAAGGTATACAAATATTAATAAAAATAAAATAAATTATAAACTAATGTAACATGTAACTCTCCTGTACATTATTTCCTTTATACAGTGTGATTATAATATAATTGTTACGTATAGTCTTACTATTTACTAATTCGAATATGATAGCAGATTGTACATTTATTTATCATTTCATCATTTTAAATCGTACAATTTTCGTGTCAGTTAGGTTATATACAGATCATCCAGTACTATATCTATACTCTATAGGTCTATAGTATACGAGTATATTATTCATCGACGGCATAAGACACAAAAATACATCTTTACATAAATGATAAATCAGTACCCCATAACGTTCCAGTGAGTTAAAATATAATATGTAGGATTAGGTATATTATATACCTCGACAAATGCGTACCAAAACCAAAGCACGCGACGGGAGGGCGGTTTGTTTTTTTGATGTTTAACAGTAGCCATTAATCAAAACAATTTCAAGTACAACAGGTATACGCATATATATGTATATACCTTTTTCATAATAATAAAAATAATAATAATAATAATAATAATAATAATAATAATAATAATAATAATACCTAATAATAATCATAATCATAATAATATTAATAAAAATAAAATAATAATAATAATAATAATAGAACAACAATAACAACAACAACAACAACAACAACAACAACAACAATAACAATATCAATAATAATAATAATAATAATAATAATAATAATAATAATAATAATGTTTTATTGTAAATACGAGTATATGAGGATAGCATTTTTTCTTCATACTCGTATATAAATATCACACAACCAAAATTATTATTCAATCCTGCAACGGATAAAATTACATATTGCCATACCTATATAAGTTCATAAATTCATGATTAAAGTTATATTTTATAATAAACTACAGACGGATCGGGTTAGGTACCAGTCGGATACGCATATTATAATAAAATTATAATAATAATGTGTCATGAAACCACCCGCGGTTTCGATCCCACAGAGCGTGGGTGGGAGCAAATGCAGGGAATACCTAGCGGTGATCTCTAGATGTTAATGTGATAGTATAATAATCATAAAAATAAAAAAAAATAAAATAAAATAAAAAAAATAAATAAAAATAAAAATAAAAATAATATAAATAATAATAATAATATAAAACATATGCTATTCGTTTCCGGTTGAAAAGTGGATATAGTTGGTACTTTAGTTAGGTCATTATATTCGAAAAGCAATTCAGAGTCAGATTGTCAGATTTGGGTATTTAACTCATTTAGGAATTTTATAAGCATTAAAGTAAAAACATAGAGACGGTTAGGTTAGCCTTTGAAAATTTTAATCAATACTTAATATATTATTTACTTCGCCCAAATTGTTTTCTTGAATGTAATGATTTATCTTTTCATTCAAATTTTAATCAAAATTCAACACCATCCTTTTTAGACATATATTCCTTCTCCAGCATTATCAGCTCTTCTTTTTAAGTTCTTATATAAGTGATTGAGTTATAATAAAATTTATAAATTAGGTACCTATTCTATTATTTTTTAAAACATTGTAGTGTAAATGGCCTAGTCCATTTACAATTAGTAGTATTTTTAATACATAAATAAATTAATATATTAATTAATTAATTAATTAATAAAATAAAATGCAGCAATATACATGAAAATTTAATTGATTCTCAAATATTTATTTATTAAATTTTAAGAATTAATTAGTAAGTATAAATACTAGAAATTGGGAAATTAATTATTAACTATAATAGTATAAAACTAAATTGTTTAAAATGTGTATTTCTAAAAATATATTATTTCTAAATAAAATTGTAGTGATTAGGTAGTTATATTTTATAAAATAAATATAATTATCCTTTTTTTTTTTTTTTAATTTTTTTTTTAATCATCATCAATTCATCTTTATTATGAATAAATTTTACTTACATATTACTAAACATGATATCAAAATATTAGAAAAATCCCAAGTCTCAATTTTTTTTATACATGTTTAAAGTTGATATTTTTAGTTTATACGAAAATCTTCGATCCATACGAATATTATTTTTATTATTTGACAATACTTTTACAATAAAAATTAATAGAATAGCTAAAAAATTTGGAATATTTTTGAAAATTTTTCGAAGGATACTGATATATATTTTAACGTATTTCTATAGATTAGAAAAATCTCAAGACTCAATTTTTTTTTATAGGTATTAAAAGTTGAAATTTCAGTAAAATCAATATTTATCTTATTAATATTTTTCTTATTAAATTACAATTTTTTTACAATAATGTTAAACAAAATTGACAAATAAATTTAAAATTTTTTTATAATTTTATCGAAGCTTAAATACATTTTACTTAACTCAGTTCCAATTAATTCTGAATTATTACATTTACGTTTAAAGTATAAAAAAGAAGATCTGATACTCTGCCACAAGGATACACGTGTGCAAATAATAGTGTTTAATTTTAATTAGAATTTGAATGCAATGAGAAACCATCGCATTCGAAAAAAGTATTTTGAGCAAAGTTCTGTCAGATATGGCATTTAGGTGACAAGGGTTTTTTTATATTGAACATTTGAATTGAATTGAAAATTTTATAGGGTGTTCATTTATCTACTACATGTATATCTATAGTATAATATACCATATAGGTATATGGTCCCTATATATGTGTGATACAATTTTGGGTTTTAAATATTTAAGAAAAAATATCAAAAATTTTAATCAATCCTATATTATCTGAGTAAACTTAACTCAGAATCGTTTTTTCGAATGCGATGGTTTATTATTGCTTTCAAATTCTAATTAAAATTAAACACTATGATTTGCACACACCTGTATCCCTGCGGCAGAAGTATCATCTCTTTTTTATATTTTTTTTTTACAAAAGATATTTCATCGCGATATATTTCGTCATTTGTCAATGTTCCGACAGTATTTCCACGTACTTACGACGTAGTGTAGATAAATTCAACATTAATTTCCTCAAAAGTGACTCATCGTCCAAGTAATTTACTACCGAATTTTGTATATTAGAATCGTAATATCGGATGAACGCAAGTCATATTATACGTATCTTTATAATACGTGTTTACGTGCTCGATTATGTTTCTTAGATACTGTATGTAAATAATAATACCTATACTATAATTTGATTTTGTGCTGCGATTCGAAAAACGAGACAATTTATGTTTCCAAAAATAATAAAGCCGTGTACGACTCGTACGTTGTTAATAACTTATTATTATAATTTCCAATAAATCATAACCGCATTTTATTTTCTAAAGTTGTAACATTTCTTATCGCCATATACCGATTAACTTAAAGAAGAATAATATTATTCATTCTGTATATTATACTGTAATATAATACGTATTATAATTTATAATAATATCGTCATTTAGTCGACTACGCAGTCGACTGCGGATACGTACAAAATTGTAAAAAATAAAACGAACGTGTCGTAATTTTTAAATCACTTTAAGTATAATAAGAGGAGCATCACATAAAACGTAAAATACATATTTTTTTTTCTAAGTAGTAGTATAATAAGAATTAAGAATAATATTATCATCGTAGGTATAATATGTATCACAGTCAGTGGCGTATCCAGGGGGGTGTTTGGGGGTTATAACCCCCTCCGAAAATTGTTAAATATTTAAATAATATTAATATCTCGTAAAGATAATAAAATATAATTTTTTTTTTGTTTATTTTTAAGTATGAAGACACTTTTACTATCCGAAATAGCATATTTTTCCGGTTGGAAAGTGGAAGTAGTTGTTACTTTATTTAGGTCATTTTTCGAATTTCTTATAATTGACCCTAAGAGGTAGAAAAAACGACGAAAAATCTGCATTTTTCAAGAAAACTGAGATTTTGACGAATTCGATTTCAATATTTCACGATAACTCGGCACTCTGGCAATTTTTAAGTTAGAGACTTGAAAATTTGAATGGGTGTTTATATTGGTACTATATATATGTGAAAAAATTTTGGAACTGTTGCGTTAATTTTTCAACAAAATATAGGACCTTGAATATTTTGTAAAATTCTCGTTTTTATGTATATAACCTAACCTAACCTAATGTGTGATAAAATTTGTAATTTTGAGCATTAAGGTCTGAAAATTTTACTGAAGTGTGTCTACATATTACTTAATACCTTATTAAAATATTTTTTTTTAGCCCCCCTCCTCCCCCAAACAAAAAAAAACCTGAATACGCCACTGATCACAGTAGATACAGCTATAACAACAATAAGCTATTATTATAACCTATAATAATAATCCTCGGTTCACCGGCGCGTTATTGTCATATAAAAACATTATTTGTTTATACCACGCCGTCGGATAATAAGACAGTTGTTAGTCTAGTGTAGATATTATAATAATAATAATAATAATAATAATAATAATAATAATAATAATATTATTATTATTCAAGTACGTATATCTACACGAGTCGGATAAAATTCGAATTTCGGCGGTAGGACAAACAATTGGGGGTATAGATACATACGTAGTTTGTATTCCGTCGTGTTGTCACAATGCCACCGACCACTTGTACACATCGTAATAATATATTATTATATATAGTAGGTATAATATGCATACTCGTATATTATATTATCATTTATACAGTCGTCTCAGCATGCGATACCATCTCACAGTCGATCATTCATATCTGTATTATTATAACTATATGATATTATATAATATTATAATGTGTACACAAATTGTATAAATATGTATTTTTTTTTATTATTATTATTTTTTTTTATTTAGGGTATATTCACTCCTTAGTTCCTTCTCTGTATACTATAATTGACGGTAAACTTCTACGATTTACTATACGAGTATAATATATACTTTATACTTTATATAATATACACATACCTATCTACTATTATTTTTTGGATATTCCTGCCAGTTTTATAATTCTTATAATCGTATTCAGGTATATTATCTAATAAAAAGATCGGAGACCATGCGCGCAAAAAGACGAACCGCGCTCATGTTTCATTCAAAATCCCAACAATATCATGTTGTATGATATAACTATATATAAATATTATAATAACAATACACTAATTATTTTTGTTATTGTCGCACATTAAATAATTTAAATCCGTTAAAATACGCTCGTTTATATAATAATTATAATTGTATCTTGTATATAAAAATAAACAGAAATAAATGTTTTTTTACTTAGAATTAAAACGAAAATTCAAAATAATTTTGCTCTATATTACACTCAACAAACCATTGGACATTACTTTCTTTTGTTATCACGATATAATTGAATATTTTTTTTAAAAAAATCATAAATACTATAGTTTCGATATTCTAAAATCGTATCACGAGCTATAAAACGAATCAATAATTAAAGATATTATTTAATATACCATAATATAGGTATTATAACTACTAACTAGGTATGCGTTACTTGGCATTATGGTAATACTTATGTGTATCACACACACAATAAAAAACTTATCCAAGATCGCCCAAGTAGAGCTGCATTGAGCCGCATAGTCCTCAATGAACGCTGGTGGTCGACAGGACAGGCTCTTTATAGGTTCTCTAAAGTAGTGGGATCAGGTGATTGATACATTCTTATTTAAAAAAATTAGGTATGTGCACAAATAATAGTATGATAATAATTAGTGATTCACAACGATATATTTTTCATTACCGATATCGGTTCATTGATATCGATATCAAACGAACAAACCTATATAAAACAAATATATCGATATAATTTATTAATTTATAAAACTAAAAAGTAAAAAAAATTCTAGTTACTCAACACAACACTAAATATAAAATTTATTGACCGGGGGGTTTTTTTTTAATGAATATTTTTTACATTAAAAAAGTATATAAAAAGTTTATTATTTATTTGAAAGCCAAAATGTTTCTATATGCCATTACGACCTCCAGGTAATAGTACTATCTTAAAATAACTCATAATTGTTAGTTATTTAATTTTAAATATCAGAGACGATGTATTAACTCGACGTAGACGACGGAAAAAAACGAGACTTATTGTAAAAAATCCAACAGTCACAGCTATGTGCCTGTTGGATAATAATCTATATGGTCTATTGTAAGGGCCTTAACGTAGCTATTGCTCATCGTTAGTGTTTAATCATTCTTTGACATTGATTCACTATCAAAACTTATACAAATAGAAAATAGAAATTTCAAATTGGAACGAATAGATATCAATTTTCGATATATCAATAAAATGTTGGATATTTTAATAGTGATGCGCAACGATGTCGTATTTCGATATCGAATATTATTTTTGTCATATCGATATTGGTAGAATTGGTCCGATATTGATATCGATATTGAAATACGACATCGTTATGTATCACTAATAATAATAATAATCTAAATATACATTGTACTCGTCCGAGTTATTTTTATTATATTGTTATTGTTTGTTAAATATTATTTTACAAGAATATAATTTACGCATATACGTATTCAACGGGTTAAGATTATATACTAATATAATATATTTATATACTCGTATATTTCATGGATCGTCAATTTACATTTTAATTTATTACTTTTTTATACAGTTATGGATAATTTAAATATATATTATAATGTAATAAATATACATAATATATATTTTAACATTATTTTGAATGTATATAATCATGATATTTTCCGGCAGATTTTCCGAGTCAGTGAGAATCTACCGGTCCTGATTAAGAACAATAATAATATTCACGGTTACCAGTTACCACAAATGTACGGTTTCCCATCACTACAGAGTCAGTGTAATTTACCACAAACGTATTTTCCCTGCTTTTAAAATGTTACAAAAAGCGGTTGATATTTAATAAATTGAATGATATATAGAACTAAACGATTGCAATGACAACGTCGAACGTCGTATGAAACATTCTATTTGAATAATAATAATTATTTCCATAACAGAGTAATAACAGTGAGTTACTTCTAACTATACTGAGTTATAAATTATTGTAATAATTCATGGGTATATAAGTATATTTTTATGATATAAGCTTGATACTTTGCCTGATTTTAGATTTTGAGCGAAGTGAAAAAATCTATCGGTTTTTTCAATGATGTAAGTCTTTCTGTTTTTGTTTTTATGTCAGAAGACAAATTCTACACGAAATAATGCTCCGATTACCACAAATAGTATAAGTTTCCGGTTGTAAAGTGAATTCGAATTTCTCAAAATTGACACTAAGCGGTAAAAAAAACGTAGAAAAAATGGAAAAACGACATTTTTCATGAAAACTGACATTTCGATGAATTCAATTTCAATAGGTGTTCAAATATGTACTATATATATGTGGTAAAGTTTTGGAATCGTTACATTAACGTTTCTACAAAATATAGGGACTTTGAATATTTCGTATAATTCTCGTTTTTATATATATAATGTTTGATAAAATTGACAATTTTTGGCATTAAGATCTTAAAATTTTACTAAAGTATACTGACATAATATTACAAAACATGATATCAAAATATTAGAAAAATCTCAAAAACTCAATTTTTTTTTTTTTTTTTTAATAGGTGTTTAAAGTTGAAATTTCAGTAAAATCAAAGTATGTATACGATTTTTCTTATTTTTATTTATGATGGCACTTTTTCGACCAGAAATAATGCTCCATTATTTACAAATAGCATAGGTTTCCTCTAGCAAATTTGATGTTATTGGTATTTAACAAAAGCAATTTTTTGAATTTCTCAAAATTGACGTTATGCGATAGAAAAAACGATGTACAAATGACGAAAGAATAACGAATAAACGGCATTTTTCACGAAAACTAAAATTTCGTCGAATTCGATTTCAATATTACACGATAACTCGGGCAATTTTGAAGTTAAGAGACTTGGAAATTTTATAGGGTGTTCATTTACGTACCTGCTATATGTGTACCAATATGGTCCCTATATGTGTTATAAAATTTTACGTTTTAAATATTTAATAAAGAATGTAAAAATTTTCATCAATACCTACAATATCTGACTAAATTTCGCTCAGATTCGTTTTTTTGAATGCAATGGTTTATCATTGCATTCAAATTCTAAATAAAATTAAACACTATGATTTGCACATCTGTATTCCTGCGGCAGGATTATCAGCTCTTCTTTTTAATTTTACAGATAATGAGGTTGTACCATTTAAAATTAAAATAAATATATATTTTTTTTTCACTGAAAATATAGGTTATATTATTTTAGGTATCTATCAATAAAATTTTATTTTTATTGACATTTGAAAACTTAAAACATCATAATATGGTCATATAGCATAAACAGAAAATACAATAAGAATAAATTTTCCATATTAAATTTTAACATTTAACGTGTACCTGTAGGGTATTAAATAATATTTTGTTATGTAAAATACATTTAATATTTTTAAAAGAGGGAGAGAGGAATACGTGTAATTTTTGTACGTAGGTACCTATTTAATAAAGTCGACCAAACATATTTATAATTTATTTTTAAATAACATTTTGAAATTGCCTTGATGAATTTTTGATTAATAATCTTCTTTATATTTTTGTTTTATATAATATGATAATAATAATATAAGTATTTTGTGTATTGTATTATAATGTGTTATGATATTACATATCAATGAATTATGATATTAACTCAATTAACAATTATGTTTATTTTGACGAATTTGAATTTTTTTTTTTTATTAACCTGCCACAAACATACGAAAATTTAGTGGATATCTTGCTACAATTTTTCAAACGCCAAGTAATGGATTTTAAAATTGTATTTGAATCAAATTTGAAGCATTAATAATGTTATAACGTGGATCGTATCAATAGAGCGAAATTTTACTCATATAATTTAGAATTCTTGTTGTCGATTCGATTACATTTAAGATAATAAGTAATCAAAAACAAATTGATTGAAATAATATTTTAACCAATTACCATTCGATATTTTTAATTCGTTAAATTTAATTTAAAAATTTGTCGAAAAGTATACTTATTAGTTATTATTTTATTAATAATAAGTAACCTAACCAACAATGGTTTTAAATGTTCAACTATGTAATAATAATGATTAATTGTATAATTAATATACCACCTACTCGTATTTTAATTTGAACTATGTACCTATTAATGATAAATAATTTATGTTAAATAAAAAGTACCAAAAAGTATCGGGGCGATAACTATTTCAGAAAGAGCCGAATTGTAGGCACTGTTAGGTTAGGTTAAAATATAAACACTGTATTGGGGTATTAAAATATTTAATGTATTCATAGGGTTAGAATTTAATTATTAAATATTGTTGTGTGACATAACATAAATAATAATTAATACTATCTTCACACCTAATAAGGGACTGTATACAACTATACAGCGTTTACATATTTATCTAACAACGCCTACAGTATAATAATTTAATGTTTCGGTGAGTTTGTAAATCATAATTGACTATATCGTCTTTTTTCAATATTGTATAGTGATAAACGATAATAGTTCAATAGTATTTTAAAAGAATAAAACACCGGTAAAAGTCAAATACAATATTCAAAATATGCAGGCGCACAAAATATAATTCACTGAAGAGAGTCAAACGATAAAATGATATATTCGAGTAGGTATCTCAGCTATATACGTAGCCAAATAATTTTATTTGAAAATATTCCATATTTATGTTATTATCTTGGCACATAAATTATATTATATGCCTACAGATAAAGAGAAAACGTCACTATTATTTATGTTATAACTTATACATTTAAAAAGAATTCAACGAAATACTTGAATAATATCAATATAATAATCGTAGGTAGTTAAAAACAAAAAATTTCAACGTAAAATAAATAAGTATAGGTACTTATTATAAAAATTATGTTTTTATTTATTATTAAACTTTTTGTTTAGGGCAATGTTAAGGGCAATATTTAAAATTATTAACAAAGTAATTAAATATATTATTTTTAAATTACGGAAAAATGGCGAATGCAGTTAGACGAATATACGTACTAGTATCTAAAAACAAATGTTTAAATGTTTATCCTGGAAAATTATATGAAGTTCAAACACACACTCAAACATTTTACATGTTATTGTTGCCGTAGCTATACAATACGGCGTAATACAAGGTTTTATTATAAACTGACATAGAAACTTGGTTAAAAGAAATTGAATCTGAAACTTTGAGGTACATTTTCTCAATGTTAGTTTTAATAACCAAAGCTTTGAAGTATCTATATATCCTCGTAATTTGTAATCTTTATATTTTTATGTCCTTTACTACTTACGTTGGCTAATAACTAGGTGTGGTGGTTGTCTTAATTTAATCATTATCAACACTATAGATTCTTCCCTAGAAGTATTTTTTTTTTTATTTCTTACTATAACATGAAGGTATTAACTATATAAATACTATTTTTAATTTTATAAAAAAAAATAATGATTTTTTAAGTGACTAATTGGATGTACTAAATTTGGGATATTCAAGTAAACATAAATCCACTTACATATTTATATTTCAAGTATATGTAGCAAACACTATGATTTGAAACCCTGTATAATCCCTACGGCAGGATTATCAGCTCTTTAACTTTTTTTCATTCTTTATAATGGTTGAATCACAGTAATTTACATTGAAATATTAAAAAAATTATAATAATAAATGTCGATTGAATAATTTGCGGTCATACGCATCAATATGAGAACGATTAATATGTTTTGAACACGAGTGGAAAAAAAACCTAGTAAAAGTATTTCAAACTGCGATATAAAATAGGTACGTATATACATACCGGTCGTTACGCTTAATTCAAGATTTATTCGAAATCCAAAAATAAAAATTATACCAATCGTTTATTCATAAAGTTTTTTCTTTATTTTTTCGAATCAAAATCCCATTTGGGATTTACTCTACAGAACTTTACTTAATGTTTCTGACCAAATTTTTTTATTTTTCTCTCTATCTCACTTTCGCCAAGTTTTGGGCTAAGAAAACTAATTTGAAACAGATAATGCGTAATTGCTTTTGTCGTTATCCGTTGGATCACTATATACGGTGCAACACCTCATTATGTACACGCGCAGAGTATTCGAACAGATAACCTATTGATAATATAATAATATTATAATATACGAGGCACACAATTTTAGTTTTAGCTCTATATACATATATATAATATATTACACCTATTGTAACTTTCAAGTCGAGGGGTGAAACTCTGCAATATAATAATAATTATACTCGGTCCTATATGTCTAAAAGCTACGAGAGAATAATATCACCGATTAGTACAACTATAATTTGTCGTATATACGTATATGTCGTATACCTAACCTCGTAATAATATTATGTCGAAGATCGGTAAAATATATAAAATAAAAATACCTTCACTCAGAACCGGTAAGAATGTGCTTAGGGCCTAGAGATTAAAAATACCTCACAAAAATGTTATTAATTTATTATTATTATATAAAAACTAACAATACAATAAAATGCACAAATAAAATTAACGTACCTACTACTAATAATACGAGTACTTGGTGTATTATTCAATTTTATTTTTATATATTCACAATAATTTAGAACTGAATTAAGTGAAATGCATTTGAGATTCAATCAAATTTTCAAATTTCTTGTGTTTTTTAATTATATTATTATTGTGAAAATATTGAGAAATAATCATAAGAAACATTATACGTATTCTTATATTTTTTTTGATTATACGTATACCTAATATAAACTATAAAAAAAATTGAGACATAGAGATATACACGACTTCACTAAAATTTTCAGACTATAACTTAAAATTGCCAATTTCGCATAAACATAATAGAGCTAAAACCAAGAATTTTAGAAAATATACAAAATATTATATTTTCTCAAATAGTTAAAGTAAAAAAATATTTACGTATAACATTATAAACATTATTATATAGTATGAATGTGAACATAATATAGTAAAAATGTTTAATACTTATTCGATTTTCTTATATGTAATATTATTCAAGCAATCCTATATGATCTTATATGATTGATAATTTTTTTTAAAAAAAAGAATATAAAATACATAAAATTTAACACTTAAATAATAAGTAGGTACCTATTTGTATTTAGAAGAACAAACGTATTAATAGGCGCACAATAACGAAAGCTGTACGAGCAGAATGCAAAAGACTATACTGAAATATAATAATAAAAAAAAAATCGCACGATTTCTCTGTAAAAAAAACCATTCGTTTTTAGTGGACGTAATAAAATTTTAAGGGACTCATTCTATAGTGTGCAAAAAACGTTCACGCCTTACAGCCCTTCGGAACGACCTATTCCTGACCATACCACACATATCTTATCGTCCTCCATTCCTATTATACTCGTATATCGCACGCCCGGTCTTACGACTTATTCGCGACCTGGCAATAATTTATACGTCGGATTGTCACAATATACATACATATAAATTATATTGACCGCAAACAGTTAATACGACAACCGATTAAATATATTATTATTTAATTTTATAAGAATTTATCTTTATAATTATTATAATATTTGTTAATTTTAGTTATACCTATAAGTTATTTGAAAAAAAAAAATAAAACAAGCGAACACGTGTTCTCCGAAAATTGACCAGAATCACGTGATCTTCATCTTATCACCAGCTAGTAAAATTAGTCTACGTTTTCTTAGACTTCTTCATACGAGTGTTATTATATTTTATATTATAAACTTTACAATATAAAGCTACTGACTACACTGCGATACAATTATTTTAATACCTTATGTACACACTACACGGTGAAAATTAACGTACAGATATTGGGTACAAATCTACCGCCGCCTTACGGTTTATAAAATGTAAATCCACCTTAGTCGTTTTAAAGGATCGAACGTGGTTTCTTTTTTTCGTACGTGAGTGGGTTTTTAACTATACACATACGGATTAAGAATCATATCGTGATACCATCACTATATAAATACGGCGAATCGTTTTATTTGTAGAAAATAATATATTAAATAATTTTGGGTAGTGTAGAAGACAAATCCTGAAGATTATCATTAATAATATAATCGACTATTTTTTTAAATTATTTCGTAATTTCACGGTTGTTCTTTCAGAATAGAAATAAGGTAAGTTTATATCCAAAATAAATTAGACGTACAGAGTGTCCACCAAGATTGTCCACCGCAATTATAATATTTGATGTATTAAATAATTTTAAAATCTGAGTTTTACAATTCATTTATGTATATACAAGTCACAATTTTGATTCTGAGCGAAGCGAAGAATGTATTGGTTTTACAATGATGTGTGTCTTTTTTTTTTCTTTTTTTTTTTTATGTCTAAAACACTTTTACTACCCGAAATAATGCTCCGATTTCCAAGAATAGCATATGTTTTCGGTTGAAAAGTCGATGTCATTGGTACTTTATTTAGGTCATTTTTCGAATTTCTCAAAATTGATCCTAAGCGGTAGACAAAACGACGAAAAAATGACGATAAAACGGCATTTTTCACGAAAACTGAAATTTCGACGAATTCAATTTCAATATTTGACGATAACTCAGGCAATTTTGAAGATAGAGACTTGAAATTTTTTTGGGTGTTCACATAGCTATTATATATATGTGGTAAAATTTTAGAACTTTTAGGTTAATTTTTCTACAAAATATAGGACTTTGAGTATTTCGTAAAATTCTCATTTTTATGTAGATAATGCTTGATAAAATTGACAATTTTTGGTATTAAGGTCTGAAAATTTTACTAAAGTATACTTACATATTACTTAACATCATAACAAAATATTAGAAAAAACCATAATCTCAATTTTTAAAAAAATTTTAAAATCCGCATACAAGTATTTTTCTTATTAATTCTCAAGACTTTTACAATAAAAATTAATAAAAAAGTCAAAATATTAAGAAAACTTTTTAAAGTTTTATTAAATCATACTGATATATATTTTAACGTATTTTCAAAATATCAGGAAAATCTTTAGGCTCAATTTTTTTTATACGTGTTTAAAGTTGAAATTTCAGTAAAATCGATATTTAAAATTGATTCCCCTTATTATATTTCAATATTTTACAATAATGTTAAATAAAATTGATAAAAATTGATAAAAAATTTTTAAAATATTATCTTAGTTTATATTTATTTTACTAAACTCAGTTCCAGTTAATTGTGAATAATTACATCAACAATTTTTTTTTTTTTTTTTATAGCTGTTTAAAGTATAAAAAAGCAAGGAAAAATAAACTGATCTGTAAGGGATACAGGTGTAAAGAAGATAATGTTGAATTTTGATTAACATTTGAATGCAATGATAAATCATTACATTCGAAAAACGTTTCTGAGCAAAGTACTGTCAGATTTAGATATTTAGATAATTAATTTAAACTTTTTATGATAAATTAGTTATATTGAACGTAGAGACTGAGAAATATAAAAACTTTAATCGGTACATATAATATCTGAAGAACTTCGTTCAAAATCGTTTTCACAAATATAATGATTTATTATTGCATTCAAATGTTAATCAAAATTCAACACTATCCTCTTTGTACTTGTGTTAGTGTGTTCTTTGTCTTTTCCACACCAGTATCCCCTCCTTTTCTTCATTTTATAATAATTATAAAAGAAATTTCCTGCAGCATGTAAAATACATCTAAAAATTTTAATAATTCGAGTATATTAGTATAATCAGCATTATATATTAAACTATAAAATTTTAATTAATTATAGATTAACGTGATTATTTAATATAACGCCTTGACACTGGATTGAGAATAATAAACGTTATTGTACTATAAAAATAAATGATTTTATTTGGTATTGTAATACACATGCAATACATACTATTTTTTGTGTTTATATATTATATATTATTATATACTGATTTTAGTGTTATATATTTCAATTTTAATTATTGAAAATAATAATTTTTCAAAGGTTAATAATAATACGATAAATAATTAATTATAAAAATAATAAATAATATGAAAAATGTCTAAAGGTGCGATTGACAACAATATTGCAATATTATTTATATATTGTACTAATAAATAAAAAACCAAGTCCAAATCAAAAGAACGTTAAACTGACATATTAATCAGTTTATTGTTGGAGTGTAGTATATTCCGTTTAAAAATCCCCGTATGTGAGTGTTAATACTATAATTTATACTAGATTTAGGTATAACATTTGTAGACTTTTGTGTCACACTTCACACTGTTTTCGTTTTATTTCCAATTTTATATTAATATCTCATATTGCATAGTGAGAACATTTTTGTAGTTGTGTAGCATGAAAAATGTATATTATAATAATTTAAAGATTAATACCTATACTTAAAATTTTATAAAAAAAGTTATTTAAAAATATAAAATAATAATTTTTTTTCTTTGGTTTTATTCTTAGTTATACTTAATTTTATTTGTGATAAGAAATATAAATTCTACCATTTTGCTTACTGTATTAGTATTATATTCGAGAACATTATATAATATTATTATATTAAACATGTAATGAGCTAATGACCCTTAAGATAACATCAAAGACACGTAGGTACCGGTCAAATCGAAATATACTAATCTAATAATAGCGAAGAATAAAAAGAACACAAAGATACTACTAATACGTGTGTGTCGCGTATCCCGCATGTCATCTATGAACAAATCTTAGAATCTAAGAAGAAAACATAATTGTTATGTCCTTGAGATTTTGATAGTGTGTATTTTATAGTACTTGATGTATATATTGTATAAAAACATTATATAGGTACACTAGAACACGTTATTTTTTTATAATGCCATATAGATGAAATTATAATAGGTAGCTATTTTATTTCAAAATGTAAGTAGGTATATCATAAAATAATAATATTGTTTTTAATGTTTATAATATTATAAAGTTTTTCACGAGCAATTCGAATGTATTATAGGCACTTCCTATTAGGAAGGATCTATATAATACAGGTTAGGTTATAAGGTATATGTTATGATCATTTAATCTACAGTTTATGCAATCAGAATATTCGCATGTGTATTATTACGAAGTTTACCACCAGTAATTCTGGATAGAAGCGTATACGTACTTAAAATAAATTATACGAATTATCTAAGTACCGATACGAATTTAAGGCTCTTTATGGATCTTTATGGATTTTTTTTTTTTATAATATAAATAATTCAATAGTAATTACTAATTGGTATTATTTAGGACTTTAGGTCATTCGAATTGGATTTGTTGCAATTACGAACGAATCAAATTAAATACATTTATTTACAAAGTACCTAAATTGTTTTTAGGTTGTACAAAACATTCAATGCACGTTTATAAAAATGGATGTACTCGTACACAGTACACTGTACAGGTACATATTTACGATTTAATTCAATTCGTACATTTACCTACGTTATACATGTATATAATAATATTCTGTACAAATTTTATAATTACAAGAAATCACAGTTCGAATTTATTTAATAATTATATACTATACCAATTCGTAATATAATGTTTTGCAATGGTGTGATCCAATATTTGTATAATATATACTCAAATGGCCTTTTGAAATTAAAATATTTCCGAGCTACACGATGGCATTTTACTATCGTTCATCGTTAAATGTTGGTCCGTAATTGACATTTACATTTAAGTCTGAATTGTAATAATAATAATAATAATAATAATAATAATAATAATAATAATATGGTAACAAATGAGCACAAAGTCATTGCATATAGAAATGACAATTTAAAAAATAAAATAAAAAATCAATGAATTTTAAATTCTGAGTGAAGCAAAAAATGTATTGGTTTTACAATAGTGTATGCCTTTTTTTTTAGTTTGTATGTAGATTGTAGTCACTTTTTCGACACGAAATAATGCTTCTCCGATTTTTACGAATATCATATGATTATCTAGAGAATATTATCTAGTTGTACTTTATTTACGTCATTTTTGAATTGCTCAAAATTAACCCCATACGATAAGAAAAACAACCAATAAATAACAAATATGCCATTTTTGACGGAAATTAAAATTTTAACAAAATAAATTTCAATATATTACGATAACTCGGGCAATATTGAACTTAAAGACTTGAAAATTTTTTGGATGTTCACATAGGTACTATATATGTTATATGTTATAAAATTTTGGAACGGTTACGTATATTATTTGATAATTAATAACACTTTGAATATTTCCTTAAATTATGGTTTTTAGCTCTATAATGTTTGATCAAATTAGAAATTTTGAGTTTTAAAGTCTGAAAATTTAATTATAGCATACTCACATATTACTTCACATATTACTAAAATATTAAAAAAAATCCTAACTATCAATTTTTTTTTATATATGTATTCAAAGTTCAAATTTTAGTAAAATCGATAATATAGTGTTTACAAGTATATGGATTCTTATTATGATTTCTCGATATTTTACAATAATCTTAAATAAAATTAACAAAAAGTTTTGAAAAATTAAAAAAAATTATTAAACCTCAAATACATAATATTGCTTAACTCAGTTCCAAATTTTTGTGAATATTAATATTATAATTGACTATTATAGCTGTTTAAAGTATAAAAAGAAAAGTTGTTATAGCTGTAGAAGAGATATAGGTTTAAAGAAGATAGTGTTGAATTTTGACTAAAATTTGAATGCAATGATAAATCGTCGCTTTCGAAAAAACCATTTTGTGCGAGGTACTGTCAGATATGAGCATTTATATTGGAACTGAGAGACTTTAAAATTTTATTAGGTGTACTTAATTTATGTGATAACATTTTGGAACACTTACGTTATCTAACGTAAAAGAGTATCTAATAGTTATATATTTAAAAATATATATATAAAATTTTAATCAATACATATATGATATGTTATCTAACTGAACTTTTCTCAAAATCGTTTTTCAAATATACCTAATAATAATTATAAATTATATTCGAATTTTATCAAAATTTAACACTATTTTCTTTACACCTGTATCCCTTCCACAGCAGTATCAGCTATTCTTTCTATGTATACAAATGATCCGAAGTCAATGTTTGATCGTGAAAATTACACGCTAATCTTATCTGCAAATCGTTTTTTTCTTTTTTATCAGTTTTGGACAAAATAATTAAGTGGTTGGTTCTAATTTTATATTACACTGTGTTGTACTACAATAATAGAATATTCGTTTGGAAAAAAAACGACTATGAATTGTGAACACTATTCAGCCACATAATATTATTATATTGTCCTGTAGACTTAATGTATAGTCATGGCGCACATTAAATATATAACAATAATTTATAAAAATCGTTTTTAACCGGGGAGGAGGAAAAAAGTTCCGTGCAAACCACCCTTTCGAGTACGGTCGGACGGGTAGTTTTTTCTCACATAACCTATAATTATTATTGTCTATGTATATAAGCACAAATAATAATAAGCACACGTCATGTACGATCCACGTGCGTATAATGTTATGTACGTAGTATGTATATAACTGCGTGAACGTCAGTATTATTTTTTTTATAGGCGCGTGGGCGTTGCGTCGGGTTTAAAGAGTTCGGATGAAGTAACGATATAATATTGAAGAAATAAAGCCTCTCGACGACGGGAACTCGATCGAACCACTCCAATATTAATACCTGTCATTTTCACAAGACGCAAACGTATAATAAAAAAAAAAAAAAAAAAAAATGAACAAAAAAAAATCCATCCATATCGAGTAGGTATTATTATATGCGCCAGTTGTTACGTCAATTTATTTTTATATGTATAAACGCGTACGTGGGATATATCATTATATCTGTGATAATTAATACTTTGGGGCTACATTAAAATAGTGTACGTGGCGCATGAGTACGATATAACAATAATAATAAAAATAATATATTATGGCGTTATAGGATATAAAAAACAAAATGCTCCCTAGGAATGGAGAGAAAGATTCCCTCCTCAGGGTCACTAATGAATAACTCTGCGGTCCGATACGTGTATAACGCACTTATAAAAAAAAAAAAATTATATTTTTATATAAATACGTATAATATTTTTCGGATAAATGCGGTTACCCATGATTTACATATTTTTATAATAACCTACCTATATCAAAATGTATGTATTATTCCCCCGCCGATATTATAACTATTCCTAAATTACTGAAAGAGGGAGGGCCTGATGATAATGTGTAATTATATATAAATCGTATATGCATATCTTATCCCCCTATCTTCACGAAAACAGGATTTTGGTCGGTCGACGCAAATCACAAAAATCCTTGGGAATTGTCTGCGAAGGCATGATCAAAATAAAAATTACACCCTTATACACACATCATAATTCATTGTATTATTATTATTATTATTATTATTATTATTATTATTATTATTATTA
>JAIUCT010000011.1:8901849-8914163 GCA_021307375.1 Tetraneura akinire | reverse complement strand
GTATTCAAAAAGTTTACGATTTAACATTACATTATTGCCTAACTCTTTTGTTGTAGAATTTTGCGCGTTAAATATTATATAAAAAAAAAAAAGCGATAGGACTGGTACAAACGTTTTTGGCGTCCGTTGCTATCGAATGATACCTGTATGTATGTACATGTACCAAGGTATCTGTCCACCCACTCATTTAACCGCTCTCGCCCGCTCGCACAAACACACACACATCCACAATCGTGTATATTATTATTATTATTATTATTATTAATATATATATATAGTTATATATTATAGTCACCCTGCAAAATAATAAATTATACGTTTATGTTTTTGTAGGCGTGAACTACTACGCGTTTTCACGATGAGATGTAATACGTTAGAGTCTGGCCCGGTAATCATGTTGGAAAGTTTACCAGGATATAATTATAAGGCCGTTTAATTAAAACCACAGTCTTTGTGTGTGTGTGTGTGTGTGTGTTATGAGCTCTCTGAGCAGTATAATTCTTTAAGTTTTTACATATATATTAGGTCGGTGCCGCCAGAACCGTGTTGTTAGGCGACGCCCTTTGCCGCGACCACGAATAGTCCATCTAAAATTTTGCAATATAATACGCATACAAACGTAGACGCATCTTCGGGATGAGTCGGAAAAAAAAATCAATTTGGCCTATATTATACAGACTGTATTTTTTCTTTTGATCTGTTTCTTATATGCATAGTGTTCGAAGTTAGTAATAATAATAATAATAATAATAATAATATTATCTAACGAATCATGAATTTTCATCTTGATTATATACGATTATACAATATATACGATTACGCCCCTCGTGCAATAGTTGGGGTCGAAAACCTTTTCCAAGCATTTATCGCTTTCTACTTTATGTATATAAATAGAGGTATATATTATATGTATCGCAATAATACCGAAATTATATTTACTGTTTCAATGATTTCTAACGTCAGAAGTATTAATAATAATAATAATAATAATAATAATAATAATAATAATAATAATAATAATAATAATAATAATAATAATAATAATAATAATAATAATAATAATAATAATAATAATAATAATAATAACCATGATGATCAGTGCCGTGCCGTGGGGGGGGGCAATGGGGCCCAAGCCCCGGGCGCCACTATTATAGGGGCGCCAAAATTTTCAAAATTAATATATATAAGATACAACTACAACTATTATGGGCGGCGGGGGGGGGAACATATTTTCATCTCGCCCCGGGCGCAAAATTATAACGGCACGGTACTTGATGATGATATTATGACAAGCGTCCGAAATCTAAAAAATTAGTAACAAATTGTAGCTAACGTAGTCATAATTTTATTCCAAGTCCGTCGGTTATACAAAAACATTAGGTATATATTAGCTTGTGAGTAGACTATTCTTTACATTATACATAAATTGTTATCTTCTATTTATATTTTTATATAATTGCTAGTTAGTTACAAATACTTGAATCAGTAACTTAAAAATAATCATTTTACTTGTTTATATAGTGTATCAAAAAATGAAAAATCGTTTAATAATGACATATTTTGGTAATTTTTTTTTTAAATCATCAAAATTTTTTGGATATTTATAATATTTTGTAATTGCTACCCTTCTGTACTTTAAGATAACAAAATGTGTTCTATTTCTATGACAAATCAAGTATCAACGACGATATCTATCAAATTTTTGGTAAAGCCAATCAATAATATTATTCACAGCTTAAGCCCCTAAGCTTGTACAATATTATTATATTATAATTTATTCCATAATATATATTATGTCAAATTTTACAAATTAGATCACAAATAAAATAACAATATACGCGTTTATAACATGAAAATGATATTATACGAGTGTTATTAAATTTTTAAATATTGTATTGTATAAACTCACGCGATGGGATTATTCGACATTACAACGTTTTTTTTAAAAAAAATTCTATTTGTTTCGTATATAATAATAATAATAATAATAATAATAATACTCGTATATTTAGTATAGACGAATTATACACGTTATAATATAAATTATATTATATAATATGCTCGCATAGTATAAATGGGGGAATAAAATAGCAATATTTTAAAAATGAAAATATGTTTTGAATTAATATTGTTTACACGGTTTTTGTTTATTGTCGTACTCGTATAAATAATCCCATAAACGTCGTGTTTGCGTGCTCCGCGTGATATACTTTGATTTAATATAATAATAAACGCGTATACATTTATTTATTTTAAACGTGCAGTATTTAACCTCGAAGAAATATAGTTTCCTGATCGTGTTGCTATTTGAACCCAGTTATTATTGCGTTAAGGCAACACTTCTTCGTGTAAGGGTAAATGTATTCGAGGCCCGGTTATAACGTCGATAGCTACCTAGGTATATGTTTTTGACTCTAACCGAACGTCAGCCGGTAATATTGCGGTGTCCTACATCCAAAGACGATACGTTTTTTTTTAGAAACATAATACGAGTATGTTACAGATACACACTAATTTTAAAGTAAGTTTTTCATTTCCAAATATGCGTGAACCTTAACATAAAATGTTTTATTTAAAAAAAAAAATTATGGAAATATTGATAATAAAAAAGACGAGCTGATACTACAGCTGTGAGTTGGATACAAGTGTGAAGTGACGCGTAGTATGGTGTGTTTTCATTCAAATTTAAATACAATAATGATATCGCATTTTACAAAACGAATCTGAGGGAAGTTCAGTCAGATATATTATAGTCACACATATAAAAAGACGATTACAATATTAATATTATTATGCGATTCTATATTAATCGGTTCTTATACCTAGGTATATATATCGTATATACGTACATATATAAATATAACTATATAAGATTATACCCAGACATAAAACTTGAATTTCATGAAGTTCTTGTGTCTAATTGAGATGTGTCTACTGGATACTTATTGTATTGTAGGTAGGTATATTATTTTTATTATATTCCATTATTATGTTTTTAACTCGGGCAGCAGAAATACGATCGTCAATAACAATGCCTATATAGTATAATGTAAAATGATAATAACAAAAAAGAGTGATATGCCAAGTGTGAATGCAAGGGAGTAAGTATAAGGTATAAGAACGAGTGGAAAAAACCGCGTGTCGAATTGTATATGAAATATATCGTGAAAAAATAAATAAAAAACTTACTGTGCAGCGTATAATAATAAATAATAATATTATTATAACGACGACGAAGACGATATAATTATTTCCGTGACGGGCAACAACACACGCTATACATACTAAATTATTATATGTTATATTATATCGTACCTAGTCGTATTATACGATATGACAATTGTGTATTGAACATCAATTTTAATTGACGTTTTTTTTTTTTTTTTTAATATGGTCTTTTAACAATATATACATGTATACTTACGTATTTTCGTTACTATATTATATATTTTATATTCCCGTTACCGATACAGGAACATGTCACTACGATAGCGGTATAATATCTATACCAACTGTCGAGAGGTGGATTTCAATGATGGATACGTGTATTCATATACAAAGTACGCACAGTCATAACACGTAATAATATAATGATATTAAAAAGAAATTGTATTAATATTGTTAATAAGATTACTACCAAATCTAACGACGAATGCATTTTATTTTGAACGAAGCACTAACATTTTATATTATTGAATCAATTGTTTTACAAAATATTACACGAACTTCAAATCAATTAATATAATAATAATAATAATATATTATAAACTAGGAGTACAGAAAAATAATTTTTTTTTTTTATATAGGTGTTTAACGTTTAAGTGTAATATTTAAAATATATTTTATATGATGGATTCTTCCAATTATATTTCAATATTTTACAATAATGATAAATAAAATTGATAAAAAATTTTATGATATTGACATTTAGGTGACAAGGGATTTTATGAGCATTTATATTGAACTTAAAAACTTGAAAATTTTATAGGGTGTTCATTTATGTAATATATGTGTAGGTACCTATATTATGGTTCCTATATGTGTAATAAAATTTAGCGATTTAAATATTATTTAATAAAAAAAAATGTCAAAATTGTAATCAATACCTATACATTATCTGATTGAACTTCGCTCGGAATCGTTTTTTCGAATGCAATGGTTTATCATTGCATTCAAATTAAAATTAAACACTTTGATTTGCACACCCTTATCTCTGCGGCAAAGTATCCCTCCATTGATTTTTTGATTTGATTTTAGTTACAATGATCAATAAAATAACGGACTTTCTTAGAATATTATTATTCTGGAACAATATTGAGTTTTTTAAACTTATAATTTCACATAATATTATTATCTTGTATTGTATATTTAAAGACGAACAGTGTGCAATATAATAATATAAATATCACCGGTGCCGAAGTACTCGATTTCGTTACGAAGTCGTAAGATTCGTTATCGATCGTCACATCATCACTAGGAAACTCTTTACAGCTTCGATACAACATTACTCGTATTTTGTCTGATGAAATGAGTGATTTTGATCTTTTTCAGTATTGTATACCTACTATTCGTTTTCATTCGATGTTATGTCTTTCATCAATATCGTGAATCGAGAAAAAAATAAATAAATAAATTCGATTGGATGAAAATCGGCTGAATTGAATTTAGATGCTGACGAATTCGACGATATATACCTGATATAATATACACGCGTTTAATGCGATCCAGACAAAATATATAATATTACACCGCGTAGAATGTGTTCTTGTATATATTATAGGGAATATCTCGTGGGATATGACGTGAATAAATATTTTACAATTTATGATAATAAAAATATAATATATTATTTTATTTTATTTTTATTATTACGTAATAGTAGGTACAGGTATAATATTTTTTCACTCAAATATTTCTGCCACGATATTTAATTTATCGAATATAAATATTGTAACTTAAAAGTATTGTATACGCATAATATAACGTAGTATACGTCGTACGCATGCATACTTTTATAGAATATTATTTAAATATTTCATTTTATTTATTATTTCAAAAACTATACTGATTCAAAAGAGAGCGACTATATAATGACCAGGTGAGATATGATAATATTGTAATATTTTATATTATTTATTTGTGTCGACGAAGCGATATACACAATATTATTATTATTATTATTATTATTATTATTATTATTATTATTATTATTATTATTATTATTGCTGTATTTCACTACTTAAATATTTTTCATCACCGTACATTTCTGTTCAATTGCCGCGATGATTCAGTGATGATGATGATGAAGATTTAACCGTTTTTCGTTAAAGGTATTATAGTGGGTTTATAATTTTAACCGCGAAAATATTCAATTTCCCCGCAAAATTAACCATCATTATACGGTGGATGTGACGAATGTTCGACTTCTTGTTCGACAAAAATAATATTTAAAATAATTACTCCCTACTTAGAAACGTCAATTACGTTTTTTTTTAAATTATATTAGGAAGAGTACTTTAAAAAAATAATTAATTAATAAATAATACAAGTAAACTATATATATGCGGCAAATGTGATTATAATTACTCAGGGATTATAATCACAGAGACGACGAAATAATCGTTTTTCAATTTAATACTCGTATAATATTTATATATATATATATTATATATATATACGAAATATAGAAGATACAATCGTGCATGATTATAGCACGCGACATTACTAGCGGCACGTTTCCTTCGTTAATTGTTTAGATACATATATTTTATATTATAATATGATCGTGAACAATCCCTGCGTATGTCATATAATACTATAATATTATAATATATATTGTTGATAATAATTGATAATAAATTGATAATAATAAATTTAGATACATTTAAGGGTTAAAAATATTCAATGAAATTATTAAGTACTTGTTATTCTGTTACGCACAGTACAAGGTTTTAATATTATAATACGAGTATATAAGAAAAAAGGAAACAATTAATTTTATTCGTAATTTTATTTAAAATTTATCTTAATTTATACCATTTTTTTATAGAATTTTCATAATATCACTCATATTAGTACTATAGTATATTATACATTTTGCAAATATACAAAAAATTTTTAAATAGATTGCGTATCAATCGCAAACGTTTATTCTGTAAAAATAAAGAAATAAAAGTTATCATGCGAATTTTTATCTGTAATGCCGGCCTCAAGGCGCCGCCGACCTCGTTGACGAGTCAAGTCGACATTATAACGATAAAAATATAGATATTATATTATACATAGTCAATCGACTTCTAGAAAACTTTTTTAATGGATTCGGGGGTATTTTATATATTGTAAAAATCGTTTAGTGTTATTACTTTTGGAAAAAAAAAAAAAGTGAAAATCGTTGATAAGAAAACATTGATATTAATGTATATTTATTATTTTCGCAAAAGGTTAAACATATAATATAATATACGACTATACGTTGTAGTATTATATATTATAAAGTATAATATATATTATTGTTATTACGGCCGCCGATTATAATGGGACAGTTTTTGGTATCGAAAAATCGTATTTCTTAACTTTGTATAATACGCACGTATACATGTATTTTTATAGTCGATTGTGACTATTTCATTGTTATAAATTATTATAGAACATTTACAAATATATAATATACATATACAGGGTATCCCTTATACCATATCTATTTATTAATCGAAATATCTTCACGAAAAATTAATATTTTTGAATAGTGTTTTTTATTTTTTAATTTTTAATTATTTGTTAGATAATGGACTATAATATTATACCCATATTACTTTTTTAAATTTAATCATTGTCTGAAAAAATAAAAATAATAACTTTTATTTTTAATTTAAGTTGAATTTGAAAATAGCCAGTTTATATAGAGTAAAATTGTATAATAATTTTGATGGGTCGACTTCTTAATTTAATGATGATATTTATTTTAAAGAACTTTTTTCATTTCTCGAAGAAATTATATTTCTGATGTAGTAACGTCCTAACTTACACAATAATTAATTACCTATTTTATTATCATGATATACAAAATGAAATTTAACATCATTATTAATTCATTATTATTATTAGTTACCTATCACTGTTATAATTATTAGATTCTATTGGTTTTGCAATGATGGGTGTCTTTATTTTTTTCTTTGTTTTTATGTCAGAAGACACTTTTACTACCCGAAATAATGCTCTGATTAGCACGAATAGCAAATGGAAAGTGGATGTAGTTGGTACTTTATTTAGGTCATTTTTCGAATTTCTCAAAATTGACCCTATGCGATAGAAAAACGGCATTTTTTACGGAAACTGAAATTTTGACTAATTCGATTTCAACATTTCACGATAACTCAGGCAATTTTGAAGTTAGAGACTTCAAAATTTTATTGGGTGTTCATTGATTACAATACATATAGGTACCATACATATGTGATAAAATTTTGAAATCGTTACATTAATTTTTCTACAAAATATAGAACTTTGAATATTTCGTAAAATTATCGTTTATATGTATAATGTGTATTTATGTGTACCTATAATGTTTGATAAAATTGGCAATTTAGGACATTAAGATCTGAAAATTTTACAGAAGTATACTTACATATTATTTAACATGATATCAAAATATTCGAAAAATCTCAAGTGTCAATTTTTTTTATAGTTGTTTAAAGTTGTTATTTTTAGTTTGAACAAAAATCTTAGAATCCATACGAGTATTCTTCTTATTATTTTTCAATACTTTAACCATAAAAATTAATAGAAAAGCCAAAAAATTTGGAAAATTTGGAAAATTTTTATTGAAGCATACTGATATATGTTTTAACGTATTTCCAAAATATTAGGTATATCTCAAGACTCAATTTTTTTTATAGGTGTTTAAACTTTAAAGTTAAAATTTCAGTAAAATATTTTAAGTATTAATATGGATTTTTCTTATTATACTTAATAAAATAAATAAACGGCTGCGTGCAAAGATGAATTGATACAATACTATGTGTATTATACGGTACTCTATAAAAAATATTATATTATGCGTCATTGTAGTCAAAAACATTATTTTATAGATACTAGATAAATATATAATTTATGGGGAATAAATAGCTTTATATAATAACATATTATATTATAGATGATATATAACACATACATCACATCAATAACGTCTATCATCGTGTAGTACCTATACAAGGGAAAATCCGTTTTGAAGATAAGATGCGTGCCGTATCAAAATATTGAAAATACCAAAAAAAAAAAACAAAAAAAAAAAAAAATTGATTTTGACGAATGTATGACAACAAAGTATTTGAACTTCCCCTGAAACCGGAAGTAAACAACGGTGACACGTGCTACGCACTACGCAGCCCATAAAAGTATTGGATTCCGTTCGGACGAAATGATTTTCTTTGCAATAAAATTATATCGTACAACGTTGGAGGAAATCGTAAACAAGAATACGCGAGCATAAAATTCGAAAGATGACGATGTTCGAAATAAATACTTGGACAAAAATATATCGAAATAACATAAACGAATTGCATCTCTCTAATTGAAATTCATATAATATGTATTAACCCAACATCGTTCGCACTCGAAAAATCCGTATTATAATAATTAACATATAATATAATATCATATTTTTCGATTAAAAGTACAATTCAAGATTTTATTGAACGTTCCAAAATGTTTATATAGGTATATTATATTATTTGCAATATTCCATAATTATATTATAGTCTGCGGAATAGTTAAAAATCCAAAATACGGTGTAAATTTTATATTTTTATGTATATATTATAATAATTAATAATAATTATTATTATAAATAAATTGTTTGTACTTGATCTGAAAATAGAAATTACAAATATTTTGATTTCATGTACCTACGTAAAATAATGTAAATATTTTTTTTTCAGGCGTCTTCTCATACTCGTAATATTTTAATATCGTCTCGGGTAGTCATACTAAAACGCGTTATACGGTAGGTATAGAATAGAGTGTGAATTAAGCCGTTTTTACGGTTATAATAAAATGAATAATGATTGGATAAAAAAAAAAAAAAATCTTTTTACTTTAGGTGTATAGCAGGCACATTGTTTGACGCCTGTGACGGTAATAATTATTACTAATTACGATCAAAGTCCCTGCGAAAGCGACACGAGACCTTTTGCCCGTCTGTAACGTGACACGCCGTTGTCGGTCGGTCCCGTATTCAGACGGTGGCTGAAAATTATTTCGCAGGCGAAAAGATTTTTATTTGAATTTGTATAATTACGCCAAATGCAAAACGCGGCCGGCAGCGAATGCACAAAAAAAGAGTTTCGGTTCATTAATTATATTATTATTATTATTATTATTATTTTCGACCGCTGTACCGTCCAAAGTGGGCAGGGGAGAAATCAACATTCCGCAATTATGCGACTTTGATATTTTTTGATTTTTTTGTTTTAATCTACCGAAGATTTTTTTTTTGTAATATCACTCGACGTGTATAATAAAATAACAAATATTAATTTTTTCTATGGTTTTTTTAGAATATTATTTTATAATTATAATATGATATTTTTAGGCGTAAGGCATCATAGGTATGATTTAATAGTAAATTTTGTCCAAGATAAGAAAAAAAACAAATGAAGCACGTTTTTCAATACGCATGGTATATAAATATTAGATTTCAAATATTTCAAAATAATATATTATAATCACGAGATTAAACAATAACTTGAATGTTTATTTCATGTTGTCCTGGTGAAAATTATAACTACCTACCTATATAAGTGTCGTCATCTAAATTAGGTATTGTAAACTTCTAGAAATTTTGTTTAGATAATATTTAATATAATAATTCATTTTTAACTTTTTTTAAAAAAAAAAAACGCTGCACAAGAAACATTACATTATATTACTTAAGTATACGCGTATAATATTATAATTCACAGCGTACATAAAAAAAATATTTTATGGCACGCATAAATAAGGCGTTGATTATACATTGCACCTGCACGAGAGTAATAATTTAATAATAATAATTTCTTTAAATTCTCAAAAAAAAAAATCGGGTTAAATGTTAAAATATTCGTTTAAATTTTAAATCGCCACGTATACAAATTTATAGTATGCATACGGGTCGTATCCGCCGACAATATATTTGTAATAAACTAATAAGGTATTTTACAAACAGAATTTCGACTTAAGTGCAAAATTATACACGTTTTGGAGTAGGTACCTATATATAAATATTACGATAAAATATTTTAATTCTAATTCCGAAATCTCGTTGTAATCCTAGTTTTACACATTTTGATTATATATTTTGGGATCTCCCTGCACAAATCGTATATATATATTTAACATTTATGTATGTATGTAATAAATGTATGTATAGGCAGGATAGGCCCATAGGGAAAAAGGGATTTTCCCTGTGGGCCCTCATCTTGTATAATGTCAGTGGCCCCCCTTGGCACCGCTCGATTTTTAACAAATTTACAAGTTATTGTTTTAAAATAAGAATATACGAATAATGCGAGCAACGCGAGCAATTTTTTTTATTTTGGTGGACTTTTTAAAAATTTTCCCTGTAACAAAAAAACTACCTATCCACCCCTATGTGTATAGGAATAAATAAAGGAAACAAGGACAATAATTTAATTATTTTATTTATATCCCTGTCCATTTTAAATAGTAATAGTAATTGTAATACCTAATAAATATAATCACATATTGTAAAAATCACAGAGTCCATTAAAGAATAAATAAATAATAATTGGTTCTCTCTCGTATATAATTTTTTGGTATTATTATAAAAAAAAAAAACTTAATATTTTAATGCACGTCATTATTATTTATATTACACATAATAATATAATAATAAAACGTTGAATTAATCTCGAAGCAAATAATTATCGTAAACAAATCCCCGAGAGCGCATAAAATCTTTTGAAAAATAACATTGTATATTTTTCCGTTGGAAAAATAACTATGGGAGGGGAAAATAATAATAAAATTGCAAATTAATTTCATTAGCAATTCCGTATACACCAATGTAAAAATGTTGAATAAGCGACTACTGCGAAATTAGTAATATACATATTATTATTATACAAATATAAATGTATATATAAATAATATAGGAAAGGACGGGGAATGAATAAATTAGGTCTTAAAACGACGTTTAAATACCGCTATAAATATCAAGAGAGTGTTTTTTTTTTTTATTTTTTTTTTTTATCAAGGAATACATTTTTTATTGTGTTACCCCTCGTCGTATAATTAGCTCGGATTATCTCTGTGGAAATTAATGAACTTCATTGCTGTGCCGACGACGAGGCCCACAACTGCAGCTAACTACGTATACTAAACCGGAGAAGTATAAGCTTTTACTAAATATTTTAATACGTATACCTACCTACGAGTATATACCCTTAGAAAAATGTCCATCATGTACATTTCTACGTGTTATATTATATTAAAATTATATTTTATACTGTCGTATTTTTAATTATTCGCAGCAAGTATATCCTTTAGCGGCTCTACCTGCTCGTTCTATTTAAAAAACAAAAAAAAAAAAAAATAATAATAACAATAAATTATCGCCGTCTTATGTGAATTACGAGTGGTACCCGTTTATACGCGTTTGCGTTCTATACCCGAATGATATTATTATTATAATTTATAACTATATAGGTAGGTATAGTTATAAAGTTAAATTAACTTTTCAAACGCGATTTTCGTAAATCATTTGTTATTTTTATATTAATTTAAATGTATAATTTCAAGAGTTAAAATATATTTTATTATATTTTTGTACGAGCTTGTGAAATAGGTATATATATATTTTTTTTTAATTTAATTTTTTTTTTTTTTTTAAAAATCGATGTCAAACGTTTTTTTTTTTTTTAATGATAAGGAAACAAATATTTTTCTACGGTCTAAACTAATAATATAATTATCATTTACGTATAGTATATTTATCATAATATATACGTACAAACCGTCATGCCGAGTTCAATTTTTATTATCTTATAAAAATATAAACTGTTTGTGTATAGCTAAATCAAGTTGACTAATTCATAATAATTATTGTCTCGTCTTCAGACGTCCTCAGCGGTACCTACCACACGACGTACGATTTGTATTTACTTATTTCAGCATATGCACGCGGTCAATAAAAATATTGTTGTATTCGATTACTTAAATAATTAATATACGTATACGCGATCAACGATAAATTATTATTATTATTATTATTATTATTATTATTATTATTATTATTATTATTATTATTATTATTATTA
>JAIUCT010000011.1:8867674-8901839 GCA_021307375.1 Tetraneura akinire | reverse complement strand
TATTATTATTATTATTATTATTATTATTATTATTATTATTATTATTAATGGAATATCTACGATTTAAATACAAGCGTATATATACAATATATGATTGTGTGGTACGATTAAAGGATCTATGTTGTGAATGATGACCATACGTATGGTTAAAAACGGTCAATATGTCTCGTACAAAATATATATACGAAGAAAAAATGAAAAATAGTCTTTCTCAGTGTGGGGTAACCGGTGTACAGAATATGTAAGCACAATCAATCATTTAAATAATATTTGATATTTATTATTATAATATTATTATTTATACTATCATTCAAGAGATCGTTACGGTTACCACTGTTATACTTGGAACGTTTTTAAACGCATTTAATCGTATTCGTAAATATAATATTACAATAACGATGTTATACATTAGTACAATATAATAATACAATGTTATGTCTTATATCATACCTACAATATTGTTCCTCTCTCGGATATGATGAGTCCACGAATGTATAATATCAGACCAGACAAACACTATAAAACGTATATAAATACACGTACGTGTATACCATCTTCAGCGTTGTCACAATATATCTTACAATTATTGTTAAATCGTATGTTCTATATATTTGTACACGATAATATTATACCTGACTATTGTACTTACGTTATACGACCGCAGTTATAATATGCCTTCTCCGTGCATTTTACATTGACCGCATATTATATTATTACGTATATACAAAATGTATTAAGTACCTGAAACAAAATGTAAAAAATTGTCAATTGTATTAAACATTATTGAGAAATAATAATAAGAATCTATATAAAATATCATAGATTTTCAATTTCATTAAAAATTTCAATTTTAACCGCTATAAAAAAAAAATTGAAAATTAAGATTTTAAAAATATTTTAAATCTGAGTTAATTTATATATTATAGTTAAATAGTTAAGCTCCTATACACGTTGAATTCTCTGACCTGTGACTCAAAAGTGTCAATTTTATCAAACATTATAAAGAAACAAATGAAAATTTTAGGAAATTTTAAAAGTTCTATATTTTTATGAAAAATTAACGTAATGATTCCAAAATTTTACTATGTTTAATATGACGTGAATGGCCAATAAAATTTATCCTGAGTAATCGTAAATATTTAAATTGATTTCTTTAACATTATATTTTTTACATTTATACCGAATTTTCATTATTTTTTTTTTTTTGTAGTTTTATATAATATGCACTTTATTATACCAAAATCATTTAATATTCGAGGTAATTGAATATTATACCTGGTTGAAAAATTGTCGTTAGACATAAAAAAAACTTGAACGATTCATATATATAAAAAATATATAATTATTATATATTACATATTTTGTATAATATGTTATACGTATATACTCGTAATATTATATTTCACATAGAATCTTATTCGATGGCAATATAAAACTATGTAAAATAACATTATTTTATTGTTTAAATACATTTCGTCACGTGGGATAAATACGAATAATCCGAATGAACGACGAAAGCGAAACGGTGTAGTAGCAGTCCTCGTCATTGTCAATGAGTTGCGATAAAGACAACGCGACAAAAACAAAATAAAGTGTGACGAACGGTGGCAATGACATCATCGTAAACAATAATAAAACAATACGATGTTATTATCTACACCTAATCTTCTTAACTCTATCACGGAATAGATGATTTAATTTTTTTCTAATACCTACATGATTAGATATTATCAAGTATATCATTACACAACTTATAATATTATTTAATATATATTACTATTTGTTTGTGATAATGTGTATCAATCCAAATTTATATAAAAGTATTCTTAAAAAATATTTTTTATGAACAATTTAATTTCAAACACAGGTACAGTTTTTATGCGCGATTCAAGGTCATAAACATTATATTATTACAATATTATTATATGCACTGATTGATGATGCAGTAAGTTAATTTATTTCATTTTTCGGCACGATTTCGGTTCGATAACATGATATTTTTTATATATATATAAATAGTGAAAGTTTAAATTTTAAATATTTAAAATAGTTTTATCAAAAATGGTTGTTGATTGTTGTGAACGTTTTTTTTTTAATAATTTCTAACAATATAAAATATTATTTATAAGATGCTTACATGTGTATGTATTTTACCTATCTTTATATCGATATAAAGTATAATATATTATGTTTATACATCGGACGGAGTGAAAAAAATTATAATACCATTCTGTCAAACGTGAAAATATGAAAATTTTATACTGCAGGGCGTATTTTTTTCCAACGAGAACGGTTTTTTTTGTTTAAATTCAAGTCCTAAGTACAAAAATCCATACATTCCATAAGGCACATTAATTTATACGTATGTAATGATAATCCGTAGCTATACATAAAACGGCATATTATTCTGAACACAAACTCTGTCGATAATAATTTATATTCTATTCTATTTTATAAAATATATTATAAATTATAATACGACTTTGAAAATTGAATGAAGATTGGTCGCCGACGTATATGCAGATTCCCGTAGAGGCTTTTAATTAAAAATACACGTTCAATGTGCTGCTGCAAAAAGGATTTATAAAATTAAACGTATTACACGCAGTATAATATACCGCGGTTTAGTCGACAAATCAAGGGAGAATTTTGAAATTAGTGTTGGTCTTTACGGGTTTCTAGTCATAATGGATTTTAATTAAAAAGTTTAAAACCTAATTCGGTGCGAATTATGCAGTGCAGCCACCAGAAGAGAACGGAATTCATTATACGCTCATATTATTATATTATGTTTATACTTTACACTTCATCGGAGAGAATTATAATAGAAAATTATAAATAGTGAAATAAATCGATTAAAGACGTGTATTTAAATCGTATATTATATTAAATCGTTTCTGTACTTGAGTACGAACATGAACCGATTAATATTAAATTTCGAACGATTATATTATATATAACACATAATAGAAACACAATTGACAAATTGTAGATTTTGTAGTGTTGTCAGCGTAAATAAATAAATAATATTAAGTATATTATATAAGTAGTCGGGATATATCGTTCCTATTAAATCTCACTAATTATTTACACGCACCTAATCACAACACGGGAGAAATGCGAATTGACAATATCACAATAATACATACTATAGTATACTAAGAGTATTTTGCTGCACAAGGGCATTTAAAATATATTATTTTACAATTTTACATCCATTGTAACGAATATAAATACGAAAACACGAGAAGAATAAAAATAATATTAAATATAAATTATACATTATAAATTTATTATTATATAATAAATAATTTCTTGTATAAACCCATTGTGGGCTAATGAACTTTGTATTTGAAGCCCTAAATAAATAAAAAAATAAAATTAAAATAATAATAATAATGTGTTCTTCGTTGTTCTCCGCGTATAATATAGATACATTGCAATATTATACTTGGATAATCTATTACTTCCCATCGTACAATATAAAATGTAATTATAATATATTATACTCAGAAGTCGAAATAAAATATAATCCTCGAAAAGCGCCATCGTTAATTTTTACGTTTAACACGTGGCGTATACGAATGGAAACGGGAAACGCATAATAGACACGGTCAGATTGAGTTTGGAAAATAGGAACGCAATACACCCCATAATAATAATGTAAACTGACTGCTGAAGCAGTAGATTGGTATTTTTTCCCGGACTCGAATAGCAAATGTTTCTACATCGTTGTCTACTCGTATACAGGTAGGTATACGTATTATACGTTTATACCTATACGGAGTAATTGGAATTTCACGTTACGAAAATAATATTATAATATTGAAATTATAACGCCGAATTTAATTTTTGTGTTAAGGCCATTGGATACCGGTCGATTTTTCACCCAAAAACTACCTATTTTTCTTCCATCAGTCCGATCGCTGTTGCGAAGCGATAAGAATTTTGAAAATTGATTTGAATTCAGTATGAAGTCTACTTGAGATCGGTCAGGCCGCATTTTGAAATTTCATTCTTAATCTACCTTGCATATACACTGTACAATTATAATAGTATATACATATAAAATTCGACAGTATATACGTCGAGTTCGTCATTATTCGTATAAAACACTATCATATTAAATATAATATTTAGTTGTATTATTAAATTGACACGAAAAAAAAAATCCTAAACCTTACGTTAATCAAACATCGGTATTCTGTATCCATTATATACCTACAAATTACAGACGTTCTGTAATAAATTAGTCAGGTATGTGTGTGTAATAGATTACGCGTTTAAACGGACGGTTAAAAAAAACAACGCAAGCAGACGGGGTGCACTTAAAAAACGATTACTTTCTTCAGAATACGACGCGGGAAATGTACCTACTATTTAATAATGCTATTTCATGATATTATTGTACATACGTTAAAAATAACACCAAGTATACGAGTATAATGCGAACAAAAGTATATTTTTTAGTTATAGTAATAACAATAATATAACGAGCGTAATAGTGAGTTAGCGACTATAATTATTAATATCAGTATTATAGTAAATTATATAAGACTTGAGAGACATAATATCTCGTATAATGATAATGATAATAATAATTTTTTATTGTTTATATTATATATTTTATTGTCTTATATAAGTTAAGGATTATTGATGAAATCGACAAAATACGTCATATTATTTATATTAAACTAGCCGTTCCGACAGACTTTGTCCTGTCTAAGCTATATAAATCTTCAATGTGAACTGAAATAAATAATAATAATATTAATAATAAAAAAAATTATTTAAAAAATAAAATCTTTATTGTAATGCTTTTTGAAACACAATATTGTTTTCTGGCACAAAATTATAATAATATTATATTGTTCATGGTTTTCCTACCCGGGAACGGACGATTTACAATTGGCCAAGTGGTAAAATGATCTCCGATATTGATTCCACAAACACTCGACGACTGTCTTGCAACTTATTTAACGTAGTCATTGCAAATTTAAGCCACACTGGAAGTTATATAGCTGTTGAAAATCGAATTGGCCAATTGTTTGTCGCCTGTTTCCGTGTCGTTAAACCATCAACATTACTTACTTATACGCCTGATAACAAAAACTAACAATGTTGTTGTGTATCAAAACGCATTACAATAAACACTATATGTTTTTGAAATAATTTTTTTATTATTAATTCCAGTTGGAATGAAATATTCTTAGCTCAAACAGGATGACGGATTTCGGGTCATTCTTTATATAATATTATCTAGTATATTTCCCTTGTTTCACGTTATAACTTTAAAACTCTGTTATCGATTAAAATAGGCTCGTTTTTAATTGAAATAATAGGTACATCGAAGAGTAGATTTAGACTTTAGAGCATTTTCTGCGGTGCAAAATATAATAAAAAATTTACAAACCAACTTCAGTTGTCGTGTGTTTTTCCGTGCTGAATTACCATGGTTACCAGTAATTAATTTTAATTACATTTCTAAATGAATATAGTTACCACTGCTAACAGTATTCCATATATGTGTTTTTTTTCACATTGAATTACCGTGGTTACCAGTATTTAATTTTAATTAATTTATTAATTAAACGATGTGTTTTATTCTGCGCTGATTAAGGGTAACACGGTTATCAGTATAAAATTTAATTAAATAATTTCTCCAATATCTTATAAAATTGAAATTAAAACTATAAAATTTTCCGCGATGTACTCTTTCATTTAAAAAAAAAATCAAACTTAACCTAAATCAAGACGATTTTTAAAATATTGCGTTTTATATAGTTGTGGAATAACAATAACGGAGGTAGGAACTAATATATATATATTATATATATACCTGTATAGATGAAAATTTCAAATTGAAAATAATAAGTAATACTCGTAAAGTCGTAAAATGTAAAATTCTAAAATGTTTTATTATTATTAATATAATATGAAGACGGTGGGTAAAAAAGAACAGTCGCTTATGTACATTTATATAGGTATAGTATATCAATATACCAGGCCCGTTCCATTACGTTAATCGGTCGATTAATCAACGACGGATGCTGTTACGCCATATACCACATTGCATTTTTAATAGGCACCTATATACATTTTGTAGTCCTTCCATCCTAATTTTTCCTCTTTCGATTCCGACCGACAAACTTCCATTCTATTTGTTGACTATATCAAAACACGCATTACAGTGTAGATTTATTACATTATACGGAGTGCTGTGCACAATACACACTATATAGGAAAACATATTATATTAAATTATTATAATATAGGTAATAATAATAAAAGAGGATGGATATTATTAATACTTATAATATTACATTTATTTATAACAACTCGAATGAATTAGGTATTCAAATACTTAAAATTAAATCAGAAATGTAACAATAATACGTGATAGTATGATGAATAATAAACATATATTTTATATTTTTGTAACATATTAAAATTAAAATTAATATAATATTATTCAATATTAATCGATGTATTTTTTTTTAAAACCGCCAAAATTATTTTCTACGTTCATTTAGGCCATCTGCTGCGGCTATTAGATTTTATGTTTCATCTCTAATCTATTATTCGTGTTACAAACTATATTTAAGTACATAATGTATAGTCTAGCTACTTCCAGGTGAAAAAATAATATTTGGTCGTCCTCATTTCGGCATTTCTGGGCGCTGTTTAAACTTTAAACTTACCCAAGTTTTCGAGAAGAAATAAAAATATTTTATGTCATTATTATTATGTAGGTATAGCATGCATACATAGCAAAATACTTTGGTCCTTCGCTCGTTCCGCGAAAAAAAATTAATTTCAAAAATCTCGATAATTTTCAGAAGTTCTTCCGAGGATTATTTTGCTTCTCTTGCACTCGTCTTCCCTATATTATTATATTATTATTATAATTATTATATTATGTTTCTTAACTCCCATCGATGTAATATAATTTATAATACCCTTCATTATTGTGTAATATGCAACTTATCGCGAGCATTCCTGCAACGAGTATTTTTTATTTTAATATAACATTATTGAACAGGTCGCGACGATAAAATAACGGAAAAGAAAAGAATAAAATATTGTCGACGTCGCATTTTCCTTCTCTTATATATATAAATATGACTTGACTGTAGAAAAATTCATCTGTGCGTTCAATAATGTTTTGTCGGTCGTGGTTGAAAACACACGCGGTGACAACAAGATCAGTGATGAAGACTGATGCTGAGGCCCGTATCATTATACGGATTATTATACCAATATACCATAAAATACATACCTATCTAAACTTAATGGTGGTTACGGTGCGACTTATTTTTATTATACCTATTTCATTTTCTCATATACGTTTAAATAATTTATTATTTGCTGTGTAGGCACGTTTAATATTATATTTTAAGTATCGTTAAATAGTCAACAAATACTTAAAACTCCGTTAAGATCCTAAACAAGAATCGAGTTTTGGTAGAATAAAGAAATATATTATTTTCAGATCAATATTATTTTTAGCAATACAATTCTTCAAAGACTAAAAATATTAGTCATCGTTATTTCGCATATAAATCATTTTTGTTATTAAAACGTGCGTTCACTTCGCAAAAATACTAAAGACAATATTATCCATGTTTTGAAATATTGATCGAGTTATTAATTTATTATCAACATAAAAGACTTAAAAATTTTGGCAATTCGTCAACGAGAAGTGGCCAACGGATTTGTTGGCTACTGTTTGACACGATGGATCGCGTCATCGATGTTATTTTTCGAAGTTACATTCTTTCACGCCTAAACTGTAACACATGCTCATTTGCGCATCCTTCGGGGTTATATTATTATATAATATAATATTGTAAAACTGTAAAAATGAATGAAAAATTGTATTTTTATAATAATCGATCTCGTGTTTTAGAGAAAAGTTATATAATATAATATATAATTATAGATTAAAAAAAAAAAAATTATATTATATAATCATATTATTTATGTTAAGGATAACTTAACTAACTTATATAGATTATAAATATTTGTATAATATGTTCTATTTTAACGTACGTATTTTAATAAATAAAAAGTATGATACATTTATTTTTACATGTATCATTTACATCAGGGGTCGCCAACCTTTTTAAACAAGTGAGCTACATTTGAAATTTTAAGTCCCTAGTGATCGACATCTAGGAAATTTAGGTCTTTTTTTAGATGGGCAAAAAAAAAAAAAAAAAAGGTCCATATTTTAAAGAAAATATTATGTTTTTTCATAATACGCATATTACGTACAATACGCATTGCACACTTACAACACGTGACGACTAATTTACAATAGAATTTATAACTGTCAATAATTGTCGGATTATGACCGATAATGGTAAATTTCTGGAATACAATATAACAGTCCACATTATCCGATTATTTATTACGCGATCGACCGATAATGCTAAAATTAATTTTTATAACGATCTACCTATATTCCTAGAAAGATCGACTAGTCGATCGCGATCGACTGGTTGGCGACCCCTGATTTACATGATACATGTATTTTTCGAAACAGAAATCATTTTCGGATTTCATTTTATATCCATATATAGATTAGGTCCTATATATTATAACTTAGGTATAAAATCGTTATTGTTACGCGTTATTCTTCCGCGAACACTACGATTAATCACACATATTATTATTAATTATAATTAATACGTTTGATGTAAACCGCAAAAAGCACAATATTATACCTATCCTAATATTTAATATTAACATTGATTATAAATAGTATACATATGATCAATGATATTAATATAAACATTTGTAGGTTTTGTATATATTATTATTATTATTATCATTTCACGTTATTACACCCTAAACCCCTAAAGTCTAGTATTAAATTGATTGATGGACGAGCTTATAATAGATATATTATAACAATATAACGTGTATAATATACACTTATAAAATATACTATTATTATAAATTTATAACGCACAGTTTAGAATTGTAATAATATTCTTCAACGCCATAGCCGTGTAAGTAATATGCACGACGTATAATATCTGACTCCATTTGTTTTACTTTTGTATAATAAATGGTCCGGCGCGCAACGTGTTGATGCGTCAACGCGACGAGGTCGTTTACCGTGTCTATACCGAATATTAAAAAACGCACAATGACAATAATAATAATAATAATAATAATAATAATAATAATAATAATAATAAATTAATAATAATAAAAAATAAATATTATTAATAATATTTTATAGATGTTATATGGGTAACGTGCAGCGTACTGCTTTTGTTTATTACGTTATAATATAGCCCGCTTATATAATACAAAATATTATTATGATAATTTATAATATTATAATGAAATGTCGTAAAATTTGAATAATTATAATAAATTATTGCATTTCCGTATGTATAAAAAAATACGTTCACACGTACCTAATATTATAATTTATAACGGATTGAAAATAACAATATTATGTATATATAAATGCTATTCGCGATTTATATTGTATTCTTCATCGATGCCCCCGTATTTTCGCGATAATAATATTACCTACTTATTTACGTATTATTATTATTATTTCCGTATCGACAACCAGCTGACAGCAGTTGTAGCAGCTAGAGAATACTCGTGTATAGTCATAACACGATAATACGCGTTTTATATGGTTTTGTTACGACAAATTTTAATCGTCAAGCTCAAGATAATAACGCATTTTAAAATTTTTATTAAGTGGCGTTGAGTGCTATTATTTTTATTTATATATTTATAATACCATTGATTATATCTATACAATAGATAGCTCACTGCTATACAAATTACATAGTCTAGATTCTAAATTAGTCAGGAAGGGATTACATTGAACTACTTTGTCTCGGAGATGGACGTAGATCGTTGGTGACGATAATTATATTAAATTAATTTATAATTTCATAGTATTTTTCCTATACTAATTACCATTGTATAATAATACATTAATATACTATAAATTATCATGCACATGTTTTATGCAATATGCATATTATTATAATAATAATGATATACCTATAGATAATTTTCTAAATGATATCGTATATAATATTATACCAATGCATGTATAAATCATAGTAGTTGTGTATTGATATAGGTACGATTTTTACTCGTATATTATAATATACCTATATAATTATATAATTTCGATAATATCGATAATTTGGTTTTTATTATAATTTTATAATAACTTAATTAATACAAATTTTATTAGGTATTAATATAGATAATATTAGATAACTATTATTTTAAACACATATTCTAAATATATATTTTATTTTAAATGTCTCCAGTTCTCAACCAAAATGTATTTAAAATAAATTCAGTATATCTGACCAAAGACATTGCGCAGAATCGTTCTTTTAACTGTGATAATATTTATCATTTAAACAATTATAATAAAATACTATCCTTTTCACAGCTACATATCCCGTCTTTTTAATATATATTAATATACCACATAGAAATTTATGAATAACTTCAAAAATAAATAATATATTAGCATTTTGTCTATTGATTTATATATTTTGTTCAAATTATTCTTTAATAACAGATTGAATAATTTTGTATTCATTATAGTTTATTGTTATTTTTATATAATATGTATAATAATATTAATGCACATAAGGATACCCCTACAATATCTATAAACACTTAAACATAGAAATATGGAACGCATTATAAAACTATTTGTATTTGTCCAACTTATTTATAAATTAAATTATGTGTTTTTAAATATTTTTAAATATAAATCCACTTATACGTTATAAGAAATTAATTATTTCGGTATTTTTTTTTGCGATTTTACTATTAACGCCGTATGTAATATTGTATACCTACTATTGAATTCGTTGTAATTTTTTTATTTCAAATCAAAAGGGCTATTATATTATACCAGTATGGCAGGTGCGTGGGGGGTACTTTATATATATAATTATTTATTATACAAGTATGTTATAAAGGGATAAGGGAGAGCAAAAGAGTGTGTGTGATAGAGAGAAAAGAAAATGCTGTTTTTTTTTTTTTTTTTTTTTTACGATTTATGGCGGCGATCGTTTCGAATTTTCTAAAGCATAATAATAAAAAAAAAATACATATAGAAAAAGCTTGTCGACGGTAGTTGCTCAACGTATAACATATATATACAGGTATATATTAGGTAAAGGTATATAAAATATATATAAATGCTTATGGAAAAGTGTATACGCGGGACTCCACGAGAAATGAATTTGGCACAAACGGCACACTTATTGCAAGCATTCCGCGTGATAAATACGCGAGAACGCACATATGACCTGAAATTTATAATATTATGTTGTGAGCAGCTATATTCGATTCGTGCGATAACGAGATGAAATTTACGTAAAAATATTCACATTTTCCACCTATATATGAATTAAATAATAATTATTGATCATGCTTGTATATTTTTTTTAATTAAAATATGTTATGCATAAAAAAATATAATATATTATTATACCTTCACGAATCTGATGAATATTATTATAAGTATTACCTTTGCTTTTGCTAGAACTAGAATAAAAGAGTTGGAGAGTCATTTTACTTCCGAAAAAAAGGACACCTTATAGAATTTCCTTTAATTTCTTAAAATTATAATATATAAATACATAATTATAATACAAAATATGCATTATATATTTTGAATAGTTCTTATATTATGTAAATCTAAAAATCTTATGGTATGATATAAGCCGATTGTATAACCATCATTTATACAATTTCGATTTGATTTTTTAATATTTTAATAATAATATTTAATTGTTTTCACTGTTTTAATAATTAAATTATATTTTATAATTAATAATTTATCATGATATAAATATTATAATATAAATATAAATATTGTTCTTAATAAACTCATAAAAATTGTTTTTTAATTATTTGTAATAATTATGTAAGCATTTTTAATTTATTATAAATATAATAAATATATATATATATAAATTATATAATTATAATTTATACAAGGTATACGTGTACGTATCGATTGTTTTTTTTAATATTATAAAATCGATATAGTATGACATAGTAATTGTGTTAACTATCGAAAATTTTGTTACTAATTGAGATAGTACAAACTGTCCTCCATGGGAAATTTTTTTACTACCTGTTATATAGTAGGTACAAATTGTCCGCGGTTTGCATTTTTTTCGATTATACCGTACAAAGTGTACTACGACCCTTTATAAGTCCGACCAAATATTTTATAGATGAATATTCGACAGTTTAATTAAAAATGAAATTACTATATTATTGCACGTAAAAGAAAACGATTATTCGAAAAATTGCAAGTTTCTATAGTATGTTTACCATTATATAGCGTTTTCTCGTGTTCTATACGTATAAATCTCTAACAAGTCGTCAGAGATGATAGTAACGTGAGTCAATATTATTTTACGATTACGAGAACGTATATAATATATTAATATATATATGTATTATATTTTTAAGTGTGGTACACGCTCATATTGTATACACTATAATACATGATGAGTAAATAAAATCGAATGCGACCGCGACCATTTTATTAATATTATTTATTATATGCGTACGATGAGAAATAAATCACGAGATTTCAATCATCGTTCAGGACGTGTTTAATAATATTTTATATTATCCGTATGAACTTGTACGTATACCCAGGTACCGGTATATTACTGCGGTAACATAGACGACACAATATATGTTATACAAGTATTTCTCTCTCTCTCTTTATATATTATTATAAACTCGGCACTTGACTCTATAGTCCGAGCAAGATCCATGAGTGACTGAGTGAGTCGTGACGCGAAAATAAAAAATAGTAATAAAGTCTATGTACTATATAGGTATGATATAACATATTAAAATACTCATATATACACGAGCGCGCGTGTGTATGTATTTTTCTTTAAACTCGTCATTTCTGGTACCTTTTTATATTATAATACCTACGCGCGGTTAATACCAACCGGTACCTGTATAATATACCGCGGCATACCCGGTAACACGCGCGTATACGTGCACTGCTATAGCCGGGGCGTACACAGTCACGCCGATACGGCACTCGACGAATCTCCTTGGACAGGTGCTTATTAGGACGTCGTAATATGATGAGAATCCGCCGCCGCCGTCCGAACGCGAACGGCCCACCGCGCTATTAATTAAACTCCGCGTTCACCGCCACCACCATCGCAGGAACGATGTGTTTTTTTTTTTTTCATTTCCTCCGATCTCCCGGGACAAATAATAATTCCCGCCGATCGCCGTTATCTCTTCGCATACATCTCGTTATAATAATAATAAAAATAATAATAATAATAATAATAATAATAATAATAATAATAATTTGTATTTTAATATAATAATATTTTAATACGTTGCGAGTATAATAATATAATATGATATAATATTGCATCGGCATGTGATCGTGCCGCCGAGACGTGATTATTTATTTATTATCGTCGTATACTGAAATAGGTGCTTATATACTCGTAGTAAGTATAATATTATATGTACGTTATGAAAAATATAAAAACAAAATATAATCATAATATTATAGGTAGGTACGAGTACAAGAAGTAATAACTGGGCGAATCTGAAAATCAATCTTGCGCGTGTCCGTAACGTCTATAATAATGGTCGCGTATCGCACATCATGGTGGAAGGTGAAATGATGCATAATATAAATTAATGATAAACACCTGTACGCCACCAATAATACTCGATTTATCAAATTTTTTTTCTATCCTAATGCCAAGATTATGATAATATTAAATAGTTTTGTTACCTAATTAATGTTATAATATCATCGTATTAGTATACCCACAGGCGACAATATTAATTGTTTATAATTATTTTTATTAAATAAATAAATAATATTATGACATGAGTGTATTAAAAATGTATTGGTCTTAGAATGAAGTGTGTCTTTTTTTTATGTCTTATTTTTTTTGTTTGTTTTTTTAAGTTTAAAGACAATTTACTACTCGAAATAATGCTCCGATTTTGACGAATAGCGTACCTGTATGTTTTCGGGTGAAAAGTGGATGTAGTTGGTACTTTATTTAGATCATTTTCGAATTTCTCAAAATTCACCCCCCATGACCCTATGCGATAGAAAAAACAAACAAGAAATGACGAAAAAACTGCATTTTTCACCAAAACTGAAATTTCGACGAAATCTATTTCAATATTTCACGATAACTCGGGCAATTTTAAAGTTGGAGAATTGAAAATTTTATAGGGTAGGTACTTTATATATGTGATAAAATTTTGGAACCGTTACGTTAATCTTTTTATAAAATATAAGACTTTTTAAACTTTACTTTTAAATTAAATATTTTTTACAAAATATTGTAAATCGTAATAGCTATTATTATTATTATATTGTATATTAACTAGGGTTGTGGTTATTTTTAATAATTATAATAATTTGTTTTTTAAACATTTAAAAAATGTATAAAATTTACAAGTCGTTAATATAATAGTGTTACAATAAAAAACAATCGACAATAATTCCTTACAATTTATTATTATTTTCAGATGTACACATACATATAATGTAATAGATATTATTTTTGATTAAAAAAATAACCCTCAGAAACAATATTTTAACACGTTAGTTGAATGCATTTTTCATCTTCATAGAAATAATGTTATAAGTTTTAAATATTTAATTAATTTTTAATATCTTGAAAATAATATAATATTCATAATGTATATTATAATAATAATATATAAATTAACTTAGCTGAAAATTTAATTAAAAGTAACTCTCGTTATTTATACTAAAATATGAAAAAAATAAATAAATAAAAATAAGTCAAGTTGAAAATTAAGTATAAATATCAATTTAAAAGTTAAAGTTAATTTAATGTTAACTTTTCACCGAGTTTATGCTGAGGGTTGTATTAATAATATTATTACCTATATATCTATAAATTTTAACAGACCGTTTGCTTTTTGTTACTTAAAATTTATACTCGTCTATATTACCTATACCTATAATACTCGTACAATACTCTTTATACAACTTCTTATTTGAAAAAAAAAAAAAAAACTTTAGAACTAGTAAAAACTAAAAAGTATATATAATATATTAATATATTATCATAACATATATAGGTTAGGACACCCTTCGCGGTAATTTCCTAAAGCGAGCGTGACCGAATTCCATTTGATACTTTCGTTTTTTTTTTGTTTTTTTTTTTTTTACTTTCTTTCAGAAACGTTTAATTTCCTTAATGACCGCGTGAACGTAAGCAATCGTGCCAACCGTTAACCCATGCGGTTAATATGTACCTACGTCTACGTAGTATAAAATGGTATACCTACTTATAGATATTATAATCATATTACAAGACGGTATACCTATCGCAATCATCGTTTACAATGTTTATACCTAAACATATAATACCTAATATATACCTAACCTGTATCGCGGTTATAATGCACGTACGTATATAAAAAATATTATACAATAATAATAAATAGTGCGTCCGCGTGACGTATTATAAAAAAAAAATACAACAACAGGTGACCGGACGTGAGCGCACGGGGGTGGTTGATTGATGACCGTCGTAACGCTCCTTGGCTTGGCGGCATAATACGCGCGCGGTATAATAAGTACGGTTACAACGACATATTCGTATCACTGTAGTATTGTACCACGCGGTATATTATATATATATACATACGGTATATAATATAATATAGAATATTATGTTTTATATATTAATAATACGTATATTATAATAATATAAACACTGTTATGGCAGGAGGAAGAATGCGCGTATATTATCATTATAATATTATATATACGATACACGGGGGTGATGTCCGCGAGCTAGTGAGACCCGGCGCTAATGAGAAAAAGATTATAGACAATTATCGAAAGTCATTGTCCGGCGGTCGTTGTGGCCAAGGAAATTTCCGCGTATATCGTAACAAGTATTTATAACACTACACTGTGTTGTACTATATATTATATACTTTTAATGTAAAGGGTTAAATACTCGTAATTCGTGCCAGTATTGTGTCCGTACTACATGAACATAATATTATTATAATACTTACGTACACGTGCGTTCCCGTTGTTTTTATGGTTTGTTTATTTATTTTTCTGCAATCAGTCCCGAAAGTAACATCATCTACCGGCGCAGAAGGTCGTGTAATGATAAATTAATACATATTATGTTTACAGAGTGGTCGCGAGAGTCCGTATGTAATTCTCACTGTTTTCATAACGTAACACATTCCGTTCATCCTGTATAATAGTATTATAATATATACGCCAACAAACGGTTGGGTTTTTCAAATTTGGCCGGTACTACCGCGGTATACGAATATAATCAATATAATGTCTAACCGTAATTTCGATTCGGTTGAAATAATAATCTACATAACCATTAAAAAGTTATTTTTGCATATTATTTTTTTAACAAACGCGTATTCATTTTTCTTTCAACTGCAGCCGCTAGCAACAAATGCGAATATCAAGTCACAGCACACTTACCTTCATTTATATTGTTTAAAGTTTAAGTATAATCGTCTGTATATATAGCTTCGCTACAGCTCGGCTTCAATAATGTTAATATACGTTTGCATAAAATTGTACGTATGAAACGGTCGTATCAAAAAAGAAATTTATAATAAAAAGTATTACGTATGTTAAAATACATATTATTTTAATACAATTGAAAAATTTGTCACAATATTCATTCGCAAATACTTGTACAAATAATATATTTAGTAAAACTATTATTATATAGTAATAATAAATACATAATATTAAATAAATAATTTTTTTTGAAAAATAAAATTAACAATAACTAAGTATAATGATTACTATGAAATTATGTTTCGAGTACATATTATATATTATAAAATACGAGAATACGAGCTCTCACCGCAAGTGAGAAGAATAAGAGGTCTGAAAAATTACTGAGACGGATGATTTCCAAAACGACTCATCCATGTCTACCGGCGACATGCATTTATTTTTTGTTGGCACGATCTCGAAATAAAAGGGTTGGGAAAAGTAATATTGCCCTTCGATTGTTGACCTGTCTACCGGAAGCTGTTGACGTACGACTACGACTGGTCGGAAAATACACACCAAGTTTAACGTTCCGGGACGAACGGTTTGCTCAGAAATGGCAAGAACCCGTTGCGAAAAATAAGTAGGTATAATATATAATAATTTATGTATTATAGTTACTAAATTTCTGTATAGTCGAGTGTGTTGGAAAATTGAAAATAATATAACCCGAGTATAATATAATGAATATTATGGTATAATGCACGTATTATACCTTTGCTTAGATTATGTAAGTATGCATGTGATGTGTACCTATATAGATATACTCGTATATATAAGTAAAATATAAATAAAAGCGAGTGAATACCATTAAAAAAAATTATGGTGGTAAAATAAATTTAGGTAGGTACCTATATAAATATTATATTACTTCTATAATAACAACAACACTAATAATAATAACATACGAGCAGTATACCTCGGTTCTAATTTCTACTGTTGTGTAACGTTACAAATATAAACGGCATGGATGAAGTTTTAAAAAAAATTTAAAATTTAGTTTATTATCTTTCACTTACCTATATAATATTTTTTATGTTATTTTAATTTCATTTTTACCGTCGTTTTTTTCTAATTATATTTAAAACCGCCTACTATCTACAGGTATATTATAATATTTATGATTAATGATTAAACGATATTTATGTATATTTAAATTAAATAAGTAATTAATAAGTTTCCGTTACTGGTAATTAAATCGATTATTATGACTTTTATATTACTGTTTATTCGAGTAGGTATATACTCGTATATATAATATTACGAGTATATATTGACAATGCACACAATAATATATTTTTCATATTTCTCTAAATCGAAATCGAATTACCGTTTATAATAATTTATCATTTTTTAATGACTGTTCATTTTTTTAATGTTTTTTCTTGTGTATTTTTAAACGGATACGACTAGATATTTATGGTATTTTTTATTCTCTATCGTAATAAAAACTATTTTCATAGAATTTATAAAGTCATTAATGTAATCCCATATATAAATATAACGATTGAAGATTATTGTCATGCATTTTTAAAAATCAAAATTATATTACTTTTTATTTTTCTTGCAGTAGAACGGTATAATTCATTATTATTTGATAGATTCAATTTATAATATTTTGTAAAAAACCGTTATTATAGTAGTTTTTAACATTATTTGTTTTCCTTGATACATATGATGCATACTTAAAATATAAATATAAGACATCAGAATTTATAAAAAAGAGTCACATAAAAGCATTATAAATATTAAATAACCAGAAAATACTTGTTATCGTTTCGTTTAATTTTACTGAACGTGTCTTTTTACCAGTGCATGCATGCATTGCAAGATAAGTATCGTTTATGTACGAGTACACCTCTAGATATCATCATACTCGGATACAAGGGACGAACGGAATTCGGACAAAGAAAAATAATATTAATTTAACAGACAATTTTGTATTATAGAATGATAGCATAGGTACGTATTATTATCACGCATGTATACATTGCATTTTGTATATATAAGTAATAGATATACTAGAACAAAAATATTAATAATTATCGCTGACCGATGAATGTTATTCTTTATTATTCTGATAAATGTATATAATATACAATATTATGTTAATTGTTAATAATTGTCCTGAGATACTTTCCATGGTCAATTTTAAAGTTCTCCATCGCCAAACTCGTTCTTCTATCACATTTTTTATTCCTAATTTTTCTAGTAATTATTTAAAAAATGTATATTTTATTTTATTCGGCGTTTGATGAAAATGGCTAATGGGGGGATCCTACTTTCAATTTTTAATTTATACCTAGGTACCTAATAATTTTGTAATGTTAGTTTTAGTCTTTATTTAATTTTCTGCAGTAACTATACTTGTATAAATTGTACATTTATCTAAAAAGAGTTAACCCGTTTATTATAATAAATAAATAAATAAATGAATTAATAAGTAAGTGCGCAGAACGTATAATATGTCATCGTGGAGTGTGGAGACAAATAAACAGGGATTGGAATACGAGATGGAGGAACTATAGCGCAGCATACAGACAGATGGAAGCAAGTTTGTGTTGCGACAATGGGCCTCAATGACCTTTAAAAACGGAAGAAGAAGAAGGAGACAAACTATGTGGTCTTTGGTCTACAAACATGAAATGTACACCATCAATATCATGTTTATATAGGTACTCGTATTATTGTATAAATGTAATTCTGCGGCAGTCTGATGCAGGCAACAATGTATTTTCGTTGATAAAATCGTCTTATATTATATGATATATATACAATAGGAGGTATATGTCATTTACTTGACAGTTATTTTATCGAAAAGCTTCAATCGAACGTTGTCGCGAACACGCCCAACCCATGGTATCGTCTCATTCTAAAATAATAATTATTATTATTTCGATTTTTCCGATATGAATCTGTGCAGCGGGAGGATGTCATATACGGTAGGTACGCGTATATTGAAACGCTATCAATTATTGTGTACTTAGAGGCAGATAAGACGATATATTATGATTATTTATTTCGATACATTATACAGGGTGTAACAGGTCTATCTGACAATTGCAATAACTTTTTTTCTATTCATTTTTTTTAACTTTTTTTTTTTCAAATAAATACTGAGCCCTTGCGCTACAATACTGTCGATTTCAAATATTTTTTTGTACTTGGGAAACTCAAATTTGGAAATTTAAAATTTTATTTTATTGTTTAAGAAAAATTTCAAAATAGCCATTTCGTAAACCTGATTTTTAGAAAAATATTAGTGTTTAAAATTCTAATAAAGGTTGACCCATTTATTTTCTACGATTTTTTAAAGTTTGTGAAAAAGTTAAGAATTTTATTGTATACCACATAAAATTATAACAAATATTATTGTATAACACTATTAATTAAATGGCTGATCGAAATTTAATTTTTATTCCAAGATTTTTGTTATCGCTTACATCATTAAATTGATATTTATTATTATGAGTCCCAGTTATATTGATAAATTTTAATCAATGTTGGCCATGGAAAAGTTAATCAAATCACCGACTATTTGATAGACCCGTACAATATTAATTGTACCAATAATTTTAGTAATTTAATTCACATTTTCAAAAAGTTTAAAAAATCATAAGAAATAAATGACCAAACTTTAAGAAGATATTTTAATACCATAATTTTTCTAAAAATCCGGTCTACAAAATGGCTATTTTGATTTTTTTTTTTAAATGGTAAAATTAAATTTTAAATTTTCAAATTTGAGTTCCCCAAGTACAAAAAAATATTTGAAATCAACAGTATTGTAGCGCAAGGGCTCAGTATTTATTTGAAAAAAAAAAAAAGTTAAAAAAATGAATAGAAAAAAAGTTATTGCAATTGTCAGATAGACCTGTTACACCCTGTATTATAATATTATATACGTACTATTGTATTTAGATTTGTGGATGACAATAAAAACCCAAAAATATATCAATATCGTATAGGACCGACAGTAAAAGAGTTTCAATCAAAACAAGCCATTTTTATGCGTACAATATAGCAAATAGGATTTTCGCGCGATATCAAAATATAATCTTATCTAGTGCGTTTATACATAACATTTCCAACATTCAAATTAATTATACGTATATTTTGAAATGTATATTTTTATTTTATTTTTATTTTTTTTTTTTATCACAAATGCCTAATTTAACTTATTAAATTCTCGTGTTTTACATAATAATTTTGTTATAGATTTTTATATTATATTGGTATTAGCACTGCAGATTTCAAATGATAAATTTTTCTATTGTGCATGATATATTTCGGTTATATGTCGTAGAACAAGAAAACGCAATAATGAATTACTCCATCACACTTTATAAATGTGACCGTTTTTATTAGTGAAATATTATATTAATATTTTATAGTATTTATAGTACCAACTTTGAAAACGGTACAGACGTACAGTGCTAATGCGAGTCTGCAGTAAACGCGGTATGCCGGTATAATAAATGTTAAACCGAAGACTGTTACAGCGGATACGAAAAGTAAAAAAAAAAAATAAAAAATCGTAGTAATAATATAAAAATAATCGCCTATTCACTGCCGGTAAATGGAAGACATGCCGTAATAAATCTACGGTCGACTTCTTATTATTCTGAAATATTTTTTTTTTATTACATTACAGTCGACGTCTTTGCTGCAGTTCATTATAATTTTATATAATATATTTATAAACAAATTTTTCTATATCCGCGATAATAATACGCGCTTAGGCCACACACCTATTTATAATTATTATTCGGTGAATGGTGAATCCATTGTTAAAAATTCGTGCGTAACATAAGGATTATGATGTGTTTGGTGTCCGGGACAATGATGGGTTATCCTTATCACTTAATTATTGTAAACTATACCCTTTTTTTTTTTTTTATGGTACCCTTCACTCTCCTCGTAATCGCCCGTACACAAAAACTACATAATAATAAACAAACTAAAATATTATAATATTATACACGCGCGTAGACGGTGACGGTATATAGACAGTATTTCATTAATCAAAAATTGATTTTAGTTTCTGAACAATATAATAATAATTGGATAATATTCAGTGACGCGCGTATCGTACCTATATTACGAATTTGTACATAATTTAAGAGAACCCCAATGCGATTTCTTTTTAAATTTTTCTCTTCCAAACGGATGTCGGATCATAATATAAAAGTTTACTCGCGTATTATAATATTATATAACAGTCACATTGTGTTATTATTTTATTAATAACATAATAATAATGAATAGTATACGAAACAGTCGAACTTGGTTATCTCGAACTTCTTTACCTCGAAATCGACGAATACCTCGAACTTTTTACTCCGGTCCCTAGAATTTCCTATTTAAACACAATGTAAAAAAGTCTTGTTTAACTCGAATATTTTCGTGGATAACTCGAAGTTTTTGAGAAGAGGAACAAGAATGTATCGAACCCCCCGAATTCCCGCGAGTATACAACCACGGATGCATATTAATGAATTAAGGCGATTTATCGAAAACAAAGTAGAGGTCAGTTAGATGAACTTCTCGAAGCTTTGAATAAAATAGAACGATTCACTACAAACGCTGCAATCAACAGCAAAACTCAAACAAATTTAAATACATTTTTTAAATAATTTTTTAACCTCATTTTTGTTTATATGTACTTTACATACATTACCTACCTTTTTAAAATTACATATGAATACATAGTAACTAATTTTTATTGCACATTACATATATTATTTATAATAAACACAGGAATTAATATACAGTACTGTTTTAAATTTTTTTTTTTTGAAAACTCGGACTTTTACTCCGTTCCTTTCAACTTCGAGTTAACCAAGTTCGACTATATTTTTATTACAAATAATATAATACTATACACATGATGTATAAATACTATTTAACGTTTTGTACGTGTCTGAACCGTTTACTACGATAATTTATTTTAAGTTGTACCTCTAAATATTATATTATTGTATATATTTTATATAATACGCACACGAGTTGTTGTGACAGCAACACAGGGGATGGATGGATGACAATAATTGGATTTTTCATTTTTTATATTTTTTTTTCTTTTCTTTTTCTTTTTTGATGAGTCAAATAAAATAGACGATAATACATGAGAACATTATAGTCACACAAAACGGACCGCTGCCTCTGCGCATACTCGTACCTATAAAGTTTCGTGTATATTATACAGTATACAATACTCGTACATACCTAACCTAACCTATAAAATATAATATAATAATATGCCGCCGGTGGTGTGTATCTATTTACAGTAAACGCATTACGCATCCATGTGAAAGAGTGTGTCGGTAAACGCGCCGCCGCCGTCGTCAGTCTTATTGTAGGCAGCCTTGTCAAAACCGTAGCTAGGGTCATTTATAAAACTGATTATACGGCCATTATAATACTCTGTGATGATATTTCAGTTGCTATACGCGGTACCGTATTATACTACTCATTCGTGGGAGGATATAATAATAATAATAATAATAATATAATGTAATAGTACCATCCGCGCATGTGACAATATATAAATATTATTATTGTATTTTACATTAAACAGCAGGCGTACCACGTATACATATAATATATATAATATAATATTATATGACATGTCGAGAAAAGAACCCTGAAATTGAAAATATAAAAAAAAAAAAAAAAAAAAAAAATACCAAATAAAATGAAATCACAATATATGAAAGGGAAGAGAAAAAAATACCGGACCAAAAAATAAAATAATAATATAATAGGTAAAAAACTAATAAAATAAAAATCGGAAAAAACCGCGACGACAAAAGTAGTGAGTGAGACGTGAAAGAGAGAGAGAGAGAAAAATGGGAAATGGAATAATGGCGATTGTCGATATTATGTTCGGCAAGCGAGTTAAAGAAGGAAAAAAAATAATAATAATAATAATCATAAATGGGGGACAAAACGAAAATAAATAAAAAACACGGTATTTAATTGTACGATAATAATATAATACACATACGTACACGTACCCGCCGGGTGGGTTGGTCGTATTTTTGTCAAATTGAATTGGGCGCGGTTGACAATAATTATATATATATATATAAATGTATATAATACTCGTATATGTTATGTAGGTATATAACTGGAGTATAATAATATTATTATCGTGCACATGTAAGTATACACGATTTATATTATGTACGAGAATGTTCCCAGAAAGAGAAAAAAATACACCTATATAAATAATACAATATACTCGTATGAGTATTATAGATTACGTACGAATGCGCATGTACAATATACCAAAGAAAATCAGTAGTTCTTGTATATATTTACTTGTCATCGTCGGGGAGATTGCATTATTGTTTCTTAATCTCTTAGAGCCACTTTGTTCCGGTTAAACGAACCGATCAGAGTTCGAAAATCGTTTGCTCACACGCGTAAAATACGAATTACGAATATATATCGGACACAATAAGTATGAATACTGGACAAAAACAGGGTGACTGGCCCGGGTTTTTTTTTTGGGTGTATGTAAATTGCGGCCCGGATAAATTGTTTTTGCGCATTTTTCCTAAATAATAAATCAATTTTGATTATTTAATTGGTATACTTAAGATACAAAAAAAAAAAATTGCAGTTCTTTTCAAGTGGAAGGCTTTGTGGCACTTTTCGTGGGGAAGGGGCTACGCCCCCAAGGGATTAAAGCATACCTACCTAATACCTACCCCATTGAACGGATACCGGTGCGGATAGGCAGTGCTTTCGTGTGACCTAAAACCTTGCTTCGCGAGACCTTTGTATTTTTGAACTAACCAATGAAAATTGTTTATTTGCCGCGTAGTGCCGAGACAATGTACGTTTTGTTTATATGCACACGCGCCGCAACTTACGTATTACCTGAGAAATACCGGGCCGCAACTTACATATGTACCTAAGAAATACCGGGCCGCAACTTACAAATGTACCTAAGAAATACCTTTTTATTAGAACGCATCTTACATTTACCGACAAAAACAATATAACATAGCGGCGATAAGTATATTCCTATAACATTGTTAAAACGAATATTTTTTTATAGCCCGGTGACGGCTGTTCAATTTCTGCTGCAGAACGGCGTAAATGTGTGACAATATAATATTATTATTATTATTATTATTATTATTATTATTATTATTATTATTATGATACGCGTGCGAATATGGAATACGGAAACGTACCCGCGAAATGACCGTCAAGGATTTTTCAGTCAACGTTATAATATTATTAGGAGGAATCAAAAAGTAAGTTGCATTTTGCCATATTTTTTGTTTAAACTTTAGGGTAACATTGTACACATTATAATATTATACTATCAACGTATTAATTCCTAATTTGATAGTTAGTTGTTAAAAATATCAGTGACAAATATTGACAATCATGTTGAAACAGTTTAAAAGTGATTTATAGTCGCTGATTTGATTTGATTCTGATTTGCACCACTTTTCAACTGCATATCTCGAAATTTTTTTTTCACCATAAACTTCACACACCTGACACCTCCCCATGTATTTGTACTGGTTTATAATTTTTTTAACCATAAAAATTGAATAACTGCTCGAATTTCAATTTTGGACGACGTAATAGTAGCAGTAGGAGTAGCCATGATTGTCAACTTGTCACTGATAAGCTTAACAACTAACTATCAATACGTTGATAGTATAATGCATACAGTGTAACCCCAAAGTTTCAATAAAAAATATTCACAAGTTTTTAATTTTATAAGAAGAGTTGTTGTGGACATTTTAGATACAGTCTACAAATTTTTTTTTTTTTGGACTTGGGTTTTTTATTTATTACCTAGTAAATAATCACTAGGACAAAAAATATGACAAAATGATGCAACTTACTTTTTGATTGCCCCTCGTAGATCGTAGTATTATTATTTATTATTATGAGTAACGTGGTGATCTATATAGAGTAAGTGTAATATACAATTTTCTCTTCGATCCCTTCCCCTTAATATTATTAAGTATACCGTAGAATATCGATAATTTTTTTATTCTATTTCCGTCGTATGTTAAGTGTATAACCATAATTTGAGAAATTACTGAAAGTTTAAATATTTACTTTATATATAAGGTATACAAAACGACAAATAAATGCGACCGTTAAAAATGCATAACAACAATAAATTGATGGTTAAAAATGTGTTTTTATGAAATTTTCGAGTGAAATTATGATCCCATAACCACTCTCCACGCACACAGCCACTATAATTAATATAAATTTTATATAATATTGTATTATTGGTATATGTATTCGTCTTTGTTCGTACGTTATATCTCGTATTTTGTATACGTATATGTGCTCTAAATCGAAAAAATAAAATCCAGGAAAATTATTCCCGGTGGAAAATTATGAAAAATAAAAATAAAAAATAAAAAAGTATGTAATAATATAAACCTTTCGTTATTCGTACGATCGTCAAAAGGAATACGAACGAAGATTGTAATAGGACGTCCGTAGAAAAATTACATTTACTTCTATATATTTTATATTATACATATACTGCACTATATAAAAAGAGTAGAATAAAGTGCGCGCGAAAGGAATGGATGAAGAATATACGAAAAACGATACGCATTCGATACGTACATATAATAATATATTATACAACATAATATAGCAAGGTATAAATGCAAAAACGGACCGTCCATTTATAGATATATATTTATATGTATATTATATACAAACTATATTATATCACACCTGCTATAAATATATATTATATTATAATATTGTCGGAATAATATATTTCGATTTGAAAGGAAATGAACCGTTTTAGCGATGTGTACAGTGTTGTTCTTCTACTTATATATATAAAATTACGTTCATTTTTAGCCCATATATTTTTTGTTACACGTTTTTAAGTAAAAAATAAATTATTTATTTCGTCATTGTCGTTTCATCAATGACACACGAGAGGTAGATATATTATAGACTTTTATTATATTATCTTCTTCTTCTTCTTGTTCAAATGGCATTTCTACTCTCTAACAAGGGCGTCCATCTTCAAAACTTTAGGGGGGGGGGACATGATATGACATTTTTTGGATAGATTTAGGTATATAAAAATTAACATTTAAGCAATAATAGATATTTTTTATTTCAGTTATACCTAGTATAAACAAAACATTTTATTATTAAGTATAGGATAATATTACATGCAATAATATTGTTATCCTTATCACCATATTATTATCTACCCGGTTCTCGGCTTTATTATTTTATTTTGATAAGACAAATTATTTGATAATAAATATTTAATAACCATAGATTTCTATATCTATGGGATAATAATAGATTTCCGTTATATATACATAAACACAAAAAAGCCAGGGGGGAGTTGTCCCTCCCTTGCCCCCCCCAAAAGGACGCCCATGCTCTCTAAGAGTTTTTGCCGCCATAACTAAACTTCGCCACCTGTCTCTATCCTGTGCTACCTCTCTCCAATTCACAACTCCAAGTATTTTTAAATCTTCTTCTACCGCGTCTATCCATCTTTTTCTAAGTCTACCTCTAGGTCTTTTACCTTGTGATGGCTTCCATTCCAATGCCACTCTAACTGCTCTCTCTTTATTATATTATACTTATAATATATAAATTTTAAGAAAAATTTAATTTAAACTAGCTTAATTAAAAATAAAAATAGTAGGTATTACTTTTATGTTAAATTATCATTGCTACACGTGTAGTTTTACTATCAAATGACAAATATGGCTCTTTTATTGTATTCGAAATACAAAACAAAAAGTTTATTTATTTTAATTTGATTTTTCTAAAATAAAAATAAATAAATAAAAACAGTTATCTGTGATATTATCATTGCGTTTAAAAATAAAACATTATATTATAATAATATTTTCGACATTTTTTTTTTTTTTTTTACTAATTATTATTATTAGAAGTTATAGAACAGTGTTGTGAGTCATATAATATAGTACCTAAATATTTAGCGAATTCGACCGGATACCGCGAATTGCTATAAGCTATAACATGAAATTTTAACTTTACTGTATAATACAAGTATACAGGTAGATACATTTTATATTGAAATGCAATACACACCATGCGGTCATCAATAAATATTTATGTTCCACTCTGAGCGGGTTCTCTTTCATTCATGACTTGAATTCGATTCATCGTACACCGTAATCTGATTCAAGTGCAATAAACACTGTTTAACAGATACAAACGGACGGATGTAATATATTATATATAAATAAACTTTTATATATTTTTAAAGTACCCGTAAAACTTTCGATTCGTATCAATCGCAGTTATGGTATTAAATTTGCAAAAGTTTTTTTTCTTTAAACTAAATAAAATCATTTTATCCCATCAAATAATAATAAAAAAAAAATAATTCTGTCACATCGTCTCTTCGATATAATAATTATAATACGAGTATTATATTAAAATATTTTATTCGTTCTTTTTTTTTTTTTTAATTTGATATAAATAAAATGAAATCGTACCTTAAAACAATATATAAATACCCTAGCGTGTAATTATAATAACAATTTTCCAATGTATACTATTAAATTTTATAGTGCATTTATTCGCGCGGTGGTTTAATTTTTTTAGCTTTATCAAATTAAAAATTATAACGTTAATTCGCGCCTGTGTCGCGAGTTCAAAAAATTTTTAATTCGTTGAAATTATACCATGGTTAGATTTACAGTTTTCTTAGTTTTAATTGTTTTTATATTAGTTATATATTATAATATTATATTATTATTATCGCCACCGATATTCGTCTACCTTTGCAGTATATAAATACATCGTATTTCGTTTTATAATAATAATACATATTATATATAATTAAACGAAAACCACCAACGGTAGGTATCGTTAAAAATTTAAAAATTCATTACATAACCATTGGATAAGTGAGTGTATGTGTGTGTGTAGACGACAAGCGATATTATTGTGGGTCATACGGTCAAAGAAACTATACTAACCTTGGTTATATATATATACGTGTATTATACCCATGGTTGTATTATAAAGGGGTCGTTAATGACAACCGTGTTAATATGTTATACCGCGTTTGTGTCCGTTCTGACAGCTTTTCCACCAAAGTATAAGACGGATTTTCTTGTTACACGCGCGTCGTATTTATTTCACCGGGTATATACCGGTACCCAGGTAGGTGTATAATTTAATAAATATATATTATGTACCTATGTATATGTGCATTAAACATATAATATACACTCGGCACTATGCCTTCTATACTCGTATATTATATTGAAAATAAATGAGCGCGCATCAATTCCGAGTGTTGGACGTCGCACGTCATCGTAAAAACACGAAAATAATTTTTGTACTCGAGGTATACGGTAAATAATGTAATCCTGTGTAATATAATATATTTTATTACATTCTATTTACTCGATATACGCGGCGGCAAAATCAGTAGATGTATAATAATAAATTACAATAATAATTTACAATATATATACGACGCCGTTGTAATAATACGTAGTGTGTATAATGTTTTATAATATATCACGCAAGTATATTAAATGGATATTATATTATAATTCAAATACTTAATTTTAATTGTAATTATTTGCAACGTTGGATAAGAGTTAACGATATTTTTTTATTTTTTTTTTTATCACGGTTAAAGTGAATTAATTGAAAAAAAAAGATCTGATACTAGTTCATCAGATAACATATAATATGTATATTAATTAAAATTTTTACATTCGTACAGAGTCTCTACGTAAAATATAAATGCCCATAAAACATTTAAATGAGTAATCTAAATACCCAAATCTGACAGTACTTCGCTCAGAATCATATTTCGAATGTAATATGATTTATCATTGCATCCAAATTTTTATCAAAATTCAACACTATTCTTTTTAGACTTGTATCCCTTCCACAGCAGTAACGACTTTTCTTGTAATCATTTAAACAGCTATAAAAAAAAAAAAAATGGTAAAATATTCACAATTATTTGCAATTGAGTTAAGTAATATGTATTTGATCTTTAATTAAATTTTCAACATTTTTTTTTCAATTTAATTTAACATTATTGTAATATATTGGGAAATAATAAGAAGAATATAAATACTTTAAATATTAATTTTACTAAATTTTTAAATTTTAACACCTACCAATAGGTAAGTATGTTGTTTCAATCAAATTTTCAAATTTTTTTTACAATGTTTGTCTTTTTTATTAATCATTATTATAAAATTATTAAGTAATAATCAGAAAAATAATTATATATTATGGATTATTTGATTTTCAAAAATACTAAAAATATCAACTTTAATTATCTATAATAAAAATAATCGAAACTTGGGATTTTACTAATTTTTTGATAATATGTGAATATTCATTATTCATCTTTAGTAAAATCGTCAGACCTTAAACCCAAAATTTCAATAAAATTGTCAAGTGTTCCAGTTCAAAATTGCCTGAATTATTGCAATATATTGAACATTTTTATTTTCGTGATAAATGCCTATATTTGTAAGTTTTTGGTTGTTCTTCCTATCGCATAATCTCAATTTTGAGAATTTCCAATTCAAAAAATTACCTGTAAAAGTACTAACTACATCCATTTTTTACCGGAAATATTTACTATTCGTGCAAATTGAAGCATTATTTTGGAGTAAAAAAGTATCTATATACATTAAAAAAAGACACATACCATTGTAAAACACCAATACATTTTAAAATAAAATTTTAAACTATATGGTAATAATAATATTACATACAATAATATAATTATGAACTATAATTTAATTAAAGTTAAGTTAATATAATATATGTTTTTTAGTATGGTATTTCAATGCACATTTTTTTTTTATCGGGATATCAAAATGAAATTAAAACCATAAAAATAATTCAATTTTAACTTTAACTTTAAATCATTATTTAATATTAATATTTTAAATGAAAATTATATATTATTATATTATGTATTAAATTTAACATCTTACAATGATGAAATGGAATATTATTTTTATGAAATTTAAATACACAATATTTAAGTGTTCTTGATGGAAATGAAATAAAATTATTTTGATAACTAGTTTGAATATATATTTTTATCAAATTTACATAGAAATATAATAATGTATGGCAGGTTTCGAATAAAAAAAAAATTTTTTACTACCTTCATGTCTACATTATTAATTGTAATTACATAGTTAATAATTTATAAATTATCGTTCTAGTTGTAAAATACGACACTTCCACAAAAATAAAATAAAATTGAAAACGCATGTTTATATATTACATTGGTAATTATTACTAATTTGGCACCTATACTATGATAACAACAAATCTTTAGATGAACAAAAATGATGATAATCATATAAGGTATAATGGTTAAGTTAGGTTGTATAATTATATTGAATTTTAATCGTTAATAAAATATAATAATATAATGAATTAATACTTTTAGGCAAATGATTTTTGTAGTATATTTTATCTATAGTGGGTTTTTCGTTATTAATTTCTATGTTCCATTATTCCTCTAAGCACATTTTATAATAAAATAAAAATATGATTATTATAATTTTACAATATCATATTATAATATTATTAACATTATAATTATTTCACGGTTAAAATTAATTAAAATATAATTGATAATATATAAAATAATATTTATATACATAATATATATTTTAATATTTTTACCAGTTCCAATAGGTATAATATACATTAAACAAAAATTATATTGTTCTATAAACTATATATTATATATTATTATAATGCGCTCCAAATTATCCGGTAGCTTGTGATGGTTATATAATAATAATAATAATAATAATAATAATAATAATAATAATAATAATAATAATAATAATAATAATAATAATAATAATAATAATAATAATAATAATAATAATAATAAAAGCGGGTATACAAACATAAATTAAATGCGAAAATCTAAGAGGAGATAACGAGAAGATGGTAAAAAAAAGAAAAATAGGTTAGGAGAGAAGAAAACGCATTCTCTCTTGATACATGTAATATATAATATGTATTTCACTTTATCATAGTATATATAATATAAAAGACGGAAGACATTTTGCTATAATATATATATGCATACAGAGGTTTATTACAATTCTTGAATTTTAACTTTTGTTCTTTCTCTACCACCTGTTTTTTTTCATGCTCATTTCCCGGATAAAGCAAATGGTATACAGGGTGATAGAAATTTTACGACATTATAAAAACTCACGATACGTAATAAGTGTATCATATTATAAACATAATTCGGGGTTTTAAGTTTTCTAAATATTATGTTAACGTTATTTTTCTGATACGAGATTCTTATCCTCCTGTATAATATCGTACCTATTTATAATATATTACGAGTATACATACTATATAGTACCTATGCGTATGCATTTGACTATATTATTATTTATTATTATTGTTGTTGTTTTTTGTTGTTGTTTTATTATTTTTATTATTATTATTATTATTATTATTATTTTTATACACTAAAGTAATATGTTAATGCATTTCATTTCAGAAGCTGTTATCATTTTATTATTTATTTATTCCATCGCTACAATAGAGTGTAATTAACGAAATCTCTTTTATATATTAAATGGTCGCGTTTAATTCGCGTTCTCGTCCGAGAAAATGTATCGTTCAGATTATTTCTTACGCATTATAAATGAACAATGTAATATAATATAACATTCAAAATAATATTATTATTATTTCGACTCTTAAGAATCATCGAAATGATCGAATGACAGTCCAGAATTTTGATATTAATATAATAATATAAAATGATAATTAAAATCATTCTCTTAAAATAAGTTTTATCATTATACCACAGTGATTTTCTGATTTTCATTATTTAAAACTCAATATTCTTTTTTTCAATTGCATCTACAAAGTGATAAAAATAAAAAAAAAATACGAAATCAAATACGTGAAATAAATAATATTATATTATAATATAAATTCTAATGATAATTCTTAACAATCGACTGACGAACGATAACAATGAGAAAACCAAAGATAAAAACTATTTAAACGTACAAACGAATAACATCTAAACGATTATGCATCCCACGGTTCGACAGTGTGTACTGTTTTGTGTCTAAAATTTTTCGTATCGTAATATTTTAACAAATAAAAATAATAATAACAATACAATTTTATACTGTGAACGCCATTGTAATATTAATATTTCTACGTTATCGTACTTTTGTGAAAACCTAACCGCATTTTGTAATAAATAAAAATAATAATTTATTTTTCGTGCGGTGCAGGCACATTTTACAATTTCGATAATTAAAGTAAAAATCAAAATCGTTTTTATTTATTTTATATTGTCGACGATCGACCGTATTATTAAACGTTTTGAAGAAAAATAAAATACACAATATTACATCAAACGCAGGAAAGCATCAGCAGCAATTATTTATTTTTAGTGTGCATTTATATTATTATATTGGAATATTCAATTACTATACCTATTATATTATAATATTTTGTAAACAGATTCCAAATGAACGTAATACAATCTGACGGTAGTATAATAATCATTCATAATACCAAGTAAATTGTATTTCTATATTATAACATACACAATAATATAACATGTAGAATATAATATGAATCGCTAACTGCAGAAAGGTGACAAGTCCATTTTTATCAATTTTCATTTTATTATCATTTTTCATTAAGCACGCGTAAATACATAGTTTACTGCAGATAGGAGTCAAATCCGCGATTATCAAAACAATAAATATACTGTTTGGAAATTCTTGTTTACTATAGAAAGGGTATACATGTCCATATTTGGTTTTTGGTCATTCCTGAAAAATTAGGAAAAGTGGACTTGTCCCCTTTCTGCAGTTAGCGATTCATATATATATTATATAGTTTAACGATATATCATTATAGTTTTATTTTATTAATAGTCAGGGACGATTTTATAATATTATTCCTGACAAAAAAAAAAAAAAAAATTGATACAACAAATAAAATATAATTTTGTAATTATAATAAAACCACTCTATTGAAGAAAAAGCACACATCATATAAATAATATTAATATAATAATATGTTAAACAAAAATGGAAAAACCTCATACAAGGGATTCGGATAATGTTAAATTCGCTGCCGCTCGCTCTGATTGTTACGATTTTGGCATGGTATTATAATAGTGATGAGGACGATAACCCAAAACGCGGGAATAATATAAATTTAAAAAATCAAAACACTCATTTCTATCGGATCAGACAGCGTGACGCGTTCACGATATTGCACGATGCCCGATATACGTTGGACATTCCAATATTATATACGAGTATATTATTGTATTATTACTATTATTTAATTTAATATATTTAATATATCCAGTTTTTATCACGGTGGTTGGTTTACAACATAATATTATTATCTATTATGTACCTAACTACGTGACATCCGTTTATCACTAAATAATAACATAATAATAATAATAATAATAATAATAATAATAATAATAATAATAAT
>JAIUCT010000011.1:8790866-8801642 GCA_021307375.1 Tetraneura akinire | reverse complement strand
TTTTAGTAAAACTTTAATTATAATTTATAAGGTGCTGATGCAAATCAATTAAATTCAATATAGTATAAAACCTCGTATATAACTTAAATTATGTCGCGAAAAGCGATTAGAAAATTAATGGCACAAATAGTAATTATAAATTATTAAAGCATTTCTGGAACAATATTATTGTTGCTTATTGATTTTTCGTTATTATTATTCATATTCATTTTGTTAAGAAAGTAATGTTACGAACGCGTTTCGGCGAAATAACTATAAGTACTAACGTAATATATTATTATATAGTAGTGTAGTTCGGCATTTTGAAGCATTTAAAATTAATTTGTTCTGGATTATAATGCAAAAAAGTACTTATTGTTCCAAAACTACGTAAAATCGTGTTACCTGTATAATACGAATTGGTAGCAGGTACTGATTATTCAAACCCGATGGACTTTAAACAAATATGTATTTAACGTATATCTCTGCAGGAAAATCTTTATTTCTTTAAAAACATATAATGGAAATTGTTTGATGAAAAATAGAATAAATATAAATAATAAAATACAATTATTATTTTATAATATATTAAAAATCAATCTAAAAAAAAAAAAAAAATACTCGTTTGTTCCGTTCTCGTTCTGAACAAATGGAATTATATTATTATTATATAGATACAATTATAATACAAGCGATCAATTTATATTAATAACTGAGTTTTTTAATCAAACGAAAATGCATTTTTCGCGTGAATTTATTATGATTATTAAATTGTTAATAATTACAAATCGTCGATTTCATCTCCGGTCGGGAATTAAAAAAAAAAATAAATAAATAAACGTTCAAGGGTATATTATATTTATTAAACCGTTTTTCAATACAATAACGTCGAAATCCTCTGCCTGCAGTTTTTCATATTATACGTAGCACAGTACAATAATATTATTATGTGATAATATAAAATATCGTATACATTATAAAGTGTCAACGTATATTTATAGTTTAAGTATTGACTTGTGGATAATATATTTAAATAAATAAAAACCCAAATCCACAAAAAATTTACTTTTATTTTAAGCAAATACGCATTTCGGTAACAAAGTTGCCATCATCAGTGCAAAACACAGACTGACTCAACAACTGAATAGGGTACGTATAGTAATTTATACAAATATACGAGGCGAATGCAAAGTGTTTCATAAAAAGTAGTCGTATTTTTTATTATATTAGACAAATACAATCTAATATAATATATGTAATATTATAGTCGAACCTGAGCATAAGCTCACCAAAACACGCAGAATAGGCGTATAACCGCAGTGACATAATACGCGTTGTTATGATAATAGTATAAACACGACGTTTTACTAATCAAGTTAATATTTAACGTGGTTTAACCGGTAGAAAACGAAATGAAATACAGGAAGTCGCAACACCAGGGGTGGATAGGCCCATAGGGAAAAAGGGATGGATCCCTGTGGGCCCTCATCTTGTATAATGTCCGTGGCCCCCCTTGGCACCACTCGATTTTTAACAATTTTATAAGTTATTGTTTTAAAATAAGAATATACGAATAGTGCGAGCAACGCGAACAATTTTTTTTATTTTGGTGGCCTTTTAAAAATTTTTCCCCGTAACAAAAAAACTACCTATCCACCCCTGCGCATCACAGTGATCCGATACGTTTTTTTTTTCATGTGTAATATTAATATTATAATACAACATAACGATACACGCCTACACATAATATTAATAATACGTGTTGAATAAATTCGTGTTTTTGTACCTATTTTATACTCGAATAAAAAAATTAATTGGTAAACGATGTTTTCGAATAAAAACACATTATAATAATTGTATATTTTATTCGTTTCAAACGCACGTTACACGAACATAATATCCCACAGGTATTTGATATTTCATTATAATATTGTCGATATCACGGTTAACTATACACACTGCAGCAATAACTGCTACGCTTTCCGATTGATATAATATTTTGAAACGTTCCATGTAAATATTATTTTATAACACTGACATTTGTAACGTATTTATTATTATTATTATTATTATTTATTACCGCGTCACATCAATATTCGTATTGACAAAAATGCAAATAACATTCTCGTTTTTTTTTTCGAATATCGCGTTGGATATTCCGTTTCATGTTCGTATAATAATTATATTATACCTATACGTATTAGAATAAAATAACATTAACAAAATATATTTAGTCATCGTGTGAGTACAGTAAAATATATTTTAAATATTTTTTTTTTTTTTTAAATTTCGATACGTGAAATTTTTTAACGCGTGTCATAATAATTATAATTATTGTGTGTATTACGTGGTCGAGCAGAGGCGTATTTTCCATTAGTCAGAGTAGGTACTAGGTACCTACCCCAGAGTAGGAATAATTTTCAATTTTTTTTTTAAATTTTTATCGATAATCCTCCTATGAAAATTTTATAGTCAATTGGAATAAAATTAAATAAATTTATTTATAATTAAAATGAATAAAATTAGTGATTATAATATTTATTTTGGTAATAGGTAGGTAATATTATTTTTTCCATTTGGCAGTCGCGTATCCTCTTAAACTACATCTAAGAGAGTATTTATATATTATATATATATATGTTATAAATTATGATGAAAAAATAATGTTTAAACATAAATATAAATAATGTCATTCATCTTAAAAACTTGTAAAAAAAAGTATGATAATACTAGTACTGAATAGTTATTATTATTTTCGTTTATAATATAATATATAATTTATTTTAGATTTATACAACGGCGTAGTCTAGACCTACCTACTTCTTTGAAGAAATCTTAATGGCCCTATATTAATTATTATTTATAATAATTTTGGTATGTTATGTGTAAATGATATTTTTAATTAAAATAATACATTCTTACCTTAAACATAATAGGTATGTACTAAAAATTATATTTTAGGAATATTTCAAATTTTATTTTTATTTTACATTTATCGTATATTGCAGACGAGATCGCTTAAAAATTACAACGCTGTCCAGTAGAAAAATAATAAAATTTTAATATTTAGATATTGGATATTTATTATATAAGTATAAATAGCGTGAAATAATAATTTTTTTTATATTTTTTAATAAAAAAATAAATATTATATTCTATTCCTTGATGAAGAACGGCAATAATTATTAATTGCCTATGTCGCAAAAAAGTTAAATCCGTCTCTGTTGTCGAGCATTCTTCTTGTAAACGACCGCGCGTGGAATAAAGCTACCTACCTCGTTCCGCAATCGGCACAAGCGTTTACGAACGTCGAACGTTGTTTTTAATCGTTTATAATTTGAACAAGTGTAGGATTATAGTAGAGCAGTTTCTTAATTAGTACCTATATTAAACATAATGTCGTTATTACAATAATTATTTTCCGTGTTCGTTAATGCGTTACGTGTATTATGTTCAATTTATTGTACGACCGTTGTTTGCGGAGGCGCCAAAAACAACGCCTATAGGAATGATGCTTTTACACTCCACGTCTTATGGCTTATGCATGCACCTTTACACATAATGCGTGTCTACATTATCCATTTTTTATAGTATCATTTGGTCTTCACACCACTCTAAAGAAATTGTTGTTATAAATAATTATACTTTGTACAAATGGACGTTTTACTTTTACCCGCAACGCTATCTCTGATGGTTGCCGCATTCTCCTTTCCGCAGCCGTAACGATAAGGACGAGAATTAAACACTTACAGGTATATAAATTTATTAACTTAGGTCTACGTAAGTATGAAAGTATATTATCAAGTTATCGTATACAATAACGATGAACGTAAATTTCTACGAATCTTCGAATACCCGTCCTAGATATAATACTTACTTAAACAGTTATAAGTACCTACTTTTAATTTATAAGAAATACAATTTTTTTAAATTTTGGTCCACTATAATAAGTATATTATTATTAATTATTTCGTATAATATATTATTTGAAGGTGTGAAACATTTACGTTTTCGATTTTCGATATTTATAACATATACGTCATTTGAAATGTGGCCATAAAAAAAAAAAAAATACATTTTCGGTTATGAATTAATTTTGTAGATTACCCAACGTTAATCGGGGGCTCCTTTTACGGAACATGATTAATATTTGTGTTAATATCTAAGATCTTCTCATTGATATAATAATTGTAATATCGAAAATCGAATTTTTAGACGTTTATAACACTTTATATCGAGGTTAATTTAATAATACTAAAATAATATTACATTTTTAGTGTTTACACCTACGCATCATAATATATTATTATAAATAACGATATGTATGTGTATATAACGATATTATTCTAAACAATTGCGAGACAGTAAATATTTGAAAATGTAACTGATTATAATATTATATTTATACTTAAGTACCTTCATATATTTCAAATATAATATTTCGACAACAAAATACGAGTAGTTTGAATACGTGATAATAAGTTAAAATAACCGTATTAATTAATTATAATATATGCATCGTATATAGAACATAATATAGTAAAGTATTATATGATGTACACATATTATACGTCATATACAAGAAATATTTTAAAAGCTTGTCTAACACGCATATTCGACAATAAAATATTCCGAAATAAATTATTTATTTATTAGCAGACGAGTTATTTTGGCAACATTTGCGTTACCTAATAAAAACTGTTTAATATTAAAGAGTGATGTATTCGAATAAAATTTCTCACTTGACTTTTGATAATATCTTGGAATTAAATGAAAAAGCAAACGTACTTTCGTATAGGTATATAATAATATAATATGATGCTTTGGAGTGACTAGGGGGTTGCTTTGTGTCATTAGCACCCCTTAGTTTCAATAAGCATCATCCGTATGTAGTAATGGAACGTGTCATTTAAAAAAAATCTGAACATTACTTTAATTAACTTTTTATGTAGTTCAAGTACTCCATTGTTTTGATGCCTAGTTGCGCCTATAAATTATACGTGTATGTTTTATATAAATATTATTATAATTTATAATAATTAATAAAATTGTAGGAAGTAAATAGTAATTGTAAGTACGTAATAATTAATTTTAATTATAAAGAATAAAGATATACATAATATTTAATATGTATTTATTTTAATCACTTATAAATTTCGTTTAATTTTATTATACTTATACATATACTATAGGTATAGGTACTTATTTAATTTGTGATACTCGAAATAATTAGATGAAATCAATATTATTGACCTCAATATGTGATTAGTATTTTATAAAATAATTTTTACCACAAATAATATACCAAATAATTATTAATAATAAACAATCAATATATTCGTGGATTACATCAAACTCTGAAACTGTGTATTGTTACTATAACTAACATTTTGAAGTTTTGTAATAACCGTAGAAGTATAGTAAGAACTAATACTTTGAATTTACCAAATAGGTTATATCTAATAAAATAAAATTTTTATACCAAATTGATGTACGTGAAATTTATTATATATTCATATAAATTTACTAAATGATAATTTGATAACTAAAAAAAATATACGTATATTGTTAGTATTTATTAATTTCATATGGTTTAATATAAATTTTCTTTCTTATAATCAGCTATATTTAAAGATAAAAATAATATAAAAAACATTATATTTTAATTTATCACAATAGAATTCTAAAAAAAATACTACTATACGTGTACGATAAATCTTAGATGCACTATTTCAGCGCACAATAATACCATTGTATCATGTTCGGTTGTAATATAATATAATATATTATTTACGAGTATATTGAAATATTTTATAGAATAATAATAATATTATTTGTACGACAACATATTATTACGATATCTAAACTGAAAATATTATGTGTTTCGGTATTACAATACCTAATATTATTTGTGCCAGACTTAAGTTTGGTATTAATTTGACAGTTGTAACTCTATTTTTATGGTTTTTTTTTTGTATATTTTACTAATTATAGTTACTTTAATTTTAGATTCTGATTTTACAGCAACAACAACACTATTATTATACAATAAAAATAATAAATAAATAATTTATATTTTATTATAGCATTATCTGTCGCATAAAAAAATATATTATGCATTTTAATTTTAAAACTGAGTTTTAACGGAGTGAATATTTATTTTATAAAACTTTTAACTCAACTAAGTCAATATAAAATTTTATTTTATAATTATAACTATTTTTGATGTTATTTTATTCGGATACAGTAGAAGATAACCTCGTTCATAAGTCTATTTATTTTATTTTTTAAATCAATACTAATTATAACGATTTAGACTGCCATATATCAACTAAATATAGATACCTACTAAACAAGTCGTACATGCAATTTACACAAATTCCTGTCTCTTGTTTTAATTATTATAATATTATGCACCACATAAGTAATGCGTAATAATATAGTATGCGAGTAATATTATACAATAGCGAAATTCCTTATTTAGTGAATGTATAAGTAGATGTGTAATATGCATATATATATACGAACACCGTGATAATATCGTCCAGATAAAATATTATTATATTGTTGTAATGGTACTTCGTGCTATATTATTATCTCTCCAACTATTTCGGAGACAAATATATAATGATAATAATAATAATAATAATAATAATGATAATAATACCAACGCAGTTACGTGACTCATCTACACACACACCAGATATAAACAGCCCCTAGTAATGACCATACGTTCGAAGCGAGAAAATGAATTACGAACAGTCGAAGATCGTGTCCTGCGATTAAAACAATCGTTGGATTTCATATTATTATTATAATGTAATAGTGCATACCAACAAGTGTGCCAACAAACATCGTCATTTCAATATACAGGAAACTAGACGAATCGTGAACAGGATGTTTACTATTTACCTGATTTCCTACGCGTATAAATCATCCGGTGTCGTTACTGTCATCCTAAGTCCTCGTACCAGAAGTTTCCAAACTTATTCGACTCGCGGTACACTTGAATATTTTCTGTATATCTGAGGGCGATTATAATATTTAAATATACATGGTTATTATTACAATTATTATACTTCCACTCCATCAAATTATGATTTATAAAAGACAAAATGTCTCGGCTTAAGTGTTTCCATAAGACAAAATTGATATCTTCTAAAACTACCATTTAAATTTCTATAGTATAATAAACTAATAACGATATTTAATCGTGGAAGCACATTATAATAATAATAATAATAATAATAATAATAATAATAATAATAATAATAATAATAATAATAATAATAATAATAATAATAATAATTAGGTAATTAAGAAAATATTTTCACATGCATGTTTTATTTTAGATTTATCTGATTTCCTACCGGTAAAAACATACGCTAGATGTTTCCAAACTTTTTTGACTCGCTAATAATCAGAGGTATATTTATACATGCAAATTTTATTTTAGAGAAAAACGATTAATTTATTAATAATATTGTATTACTAAGTTATAGACAGACATTAATATCATTTTAAGACGATCATTTTAACTCATATCATATTTTTATAATATACCTACATTTAATTTAATTTAATATTATAATAATTTACCAATACATAATGTTATTAAATATAGGTAGGTATAAAAAAACATTAAAATTATATTGCATCTCAACCGCAAATAAATATGATGACAAAAAATTATTTTAAAGGGTAGAATATATTATATATTCATGTTATATTATTTTAGCCAAAGAAACAATAATCATGATTATTTTACAATTTTAATCATAGAATTGTGAAAATTATATTTTGAATAATATTTATTTACTTTTGTAATTCATATAGTTTAGTTCAAATAATTCCTTATTAGCTTATAGAAATATAAACAGGTGTTAATTATTGATTTTAAATTATTTATATTCTTTATTAATATTATAGTATCCTGTTAATGTATAAATGTATTTCCATGTAAATTATAATACACTATAATATACAGAGTGATTAATATTTAGTGTTATAAAAATGTTGTGGATTATAATACATATACCTATTTTTATAATATTATTTCCCATTTTATTGTGACACAAAATTCCGATCACCATAGGTTAGGTTAGGTAAGGTTATATTATATTTAATGTCATAAAATAATTTCTGTTTTACTTATTTATATAATATAATATATATATTGCAATAGTAAATAGGATTTTTCTAAGAATCACAGCTACGTAATAGTTAACTGGATAGTGGATGCGATTGTTTTTTTAATTATAAATTGATCATTGATTTATTTTATTTTATGTTATAAATTTATAATAATGGTAATTAACATACACATTTAAAATGTTATTTCATTATTTCCATTATGATATTCTTATGGTCTTATAATATATTATATTATTTAAATAATTTCATTTATTTGATAATAATTATTTATATATGTATAAATTATATTATAATTTAGTATTAAGTAATTATCAACAAATTAAATTAATGATTCCTAGACAACAATGCAAATATGTATATAAAAAATAAAATGTATGAAATGTATAATACATTTTCGTGAAAATCCTTTTTTTACACGCATTTTTCGCCTCTTATTTCATTTTTATTAAATTATTATTATATGATTGCGTCAAATTATATTATAATATTATTGTGTAGGTATGTATTGAAAATAGTTTATTAAAAACACAATAACATTGGAAATCATTTCTTTATTCAATGACCTAATTTTTTTTCTTTTGAACATCCTAAGTAATAACGCGAATAAAAGATTTGTTGGTATTTATTATTTAAATAAGAAAAGCGTGGAATCAATTATACCTCTATATTTGTTAAGAGTTAAGACCAAATTTAATCTATTTATTTTATAATGAATAAGACGATTTATTATTATATTATAATATTTATAACACTCAAAGTTAATTTTTATAATACCTAATTATTGTTTTCAAACAATGTTATGAATTAGATATATCATAATATAATATTATCTTACTCAACGAAAATAATTTGCATTAAATTACCTTGAGATTTATTTGAAAATAAATTTCTAATTATTGTTTACGTGTGAATTCAAATAATATTATTATTATAACTATTTTGTAAAAATTTTATATAATTATTGTAATCTTCTTCAGAGTTGTTATAATTTAATTACCTACTTATATAATTTTGTCGTTTTGAATAGCCACCACGTTTCATAATTAAGTATAGGTAATATAGTTATTTTATATTAATAAAAATAATTTTAATTTCTTCTTTTTAGATGAAAAAAATTTGAAAATTTAATTTTGAAAAATAAATAATATAATAGTAATAAACTATAATAATATATTTTAAATAAAATAAATGAAATTTCGTCTTATATAAAAATAATATAAGAATAATGCAAAAGAATGAAAATTATTTCAATGAACAAACTCGACAATTAAAATATTATATTGTATTAAAAATATTAATATTATAATTAAGTTTTCAAGTTGCTAGTATACTAATATTATTCTTTATAAACTTATAATATACATATTATATTTAATAATATTTATAAGTATAACACTGTAAATCGTTTTACAAGAAATAAACATTAATAATTAATACGTTATTTTCCATAGGTAAAATAGGTACCTACTATAATACTGGACTTATGAAGAGGTGTATAAGATAATAATATTTTATTGCCGCTTCTTGTTTGAAAAAATTTTGTAGATAAAATAAATGAAGGTATATTATAATCATAATATGGTACGGATAAACGAACAGGTGTGAAATAATTTAATTTTTTATTTTAACAAAAAATTACAACATATCATATCCGATACCTCCCGCGGACAAAACGATAAAACTCAACTACCCCTTTACGTTATACCTACCTACCGGTTACCGGGTTACCAAAATATTATTCTCCTTAGTATAATACGTGCAGTCAGTTTCTGTAAAACGACTAAAACGTGTAATTATATTCTTTTACGAAACGCACCTGCTGCACTGATATCGCGTTTTCAGACACCGTTCGCGATAATATTATTATGGTAATTGTACCTACTCGTTTGTTGTTCTTTTGTGTGTTTAAATTATACCATTATATTATTTTGTCTTTCTTCACCGCCATATGAAAACGATAATCATCCGTGGATGACGTCCAAAAGATCATTCATGAGCGGTAATCTACATAGATAACATAAACAAAACGATAACTGAAATGTTATTATATGATAGTCGGTTGGACCGTCTGGGAATATTTTTTTCCACGGTTTCAAAATCGTTCGATTTATTGTCTAAAATGGACTACGTAAAAAAACGAGATAGGTACATTATTATATTTGTATGCAAATGACGCGATGTACCTCCACGGGGCCGGGCTGCTTGAACAGAGCGACGTTATGATAGTGTTGAATGCGATAGGTGTACGATAGGTAAAAGTGCCTATCAAGTACATATAACTAAAGTTTACATTCAAAAATATATAATTTTAAATATTACACAAATTATGCCCAAAATTAATTGGTAATTTTATTGTGACCGCGGAATATTGAAATCGCGTGTAGAGCGTATTATCGACCATAAGTCGAAAATCGAAATTCGCCTTCGGAGACCAATATTCATATTCATATTATGATATTTTATGCAAATTAGTTATGTAAATAATTATTATTTACCTCGACGAAACATTTAAGACAATAATAAGCGTATTATAATATATTACCTATACAGTGATAAGGATAACCTATCCTGTGCGAATATATTATAGCCTATTCCAATTATTATTATTATTATTATTATTATTATTATTATTATTATTATTAT